>JAQHUG010000033.1:5956261-5967279 GCA_028555095.1 Dicrostonyx torquatus | reverse complement strand
CCCATAGGACAGGGTATCCTGCACCATCATAAGGAAGCAGGGGGAGGGCAGTGGGGTAGTGGGGGAGCGGGAGGGCCGGGAACAAGGGGAGTAAATGTAAATTTTTCTTTTAACAATAAAAATTAAAAAAAAAAGAAGGTCAGTCGTTACTACTCTACATGCTCTACTTTATCCCTACCTGCTGCATCAAAAGAAAAATGAAGGCATGCTAGGATGGGCTAGACTACAACAAAATGAAGTGGAATTGAAATAATTACAAGATAATAGAATATAGCGTATTCATGTGTATCATACATAAGGCAAATATAGTCTCATGAAATCTGCATTTCAATTGTAATTACTTGTGGCTATCTGAGCATGGCGCTGTCTTCAAAGTACATTTTGCTGCTGTTGTTGTGTTTCTATATAGGCAGTTATGATCCTTGAGCTTTGGTCTAGCCTCCATTTAAATTAATCCCCCATTGTCATGGTTTGAAAGAACATGTCCCAAAAAAGGAGTGGCATATTAGGAGGTGTGGCTTTGTTGGAATAGGTATGGCCTTATTGGAGGAAGTGTGTCATTGTGGAGACAGGCTTTGAGGTCTCACATATGCTCAGACCATGCCAGAGTCTCATACCACTTTGTTCCACCATGTTCCATCATGGTGACAACAGACTGAATCTCTGAACTATCAGCCACCCAATTAAATGTTTTCCTTTATAAGAGTTCCATGGTCATGGTATCTCTTCTTTGCAATATAGATCCTAAGACACCTATTCACTGTACGTCTTAGCACAGCTCTAATCTCTATAGATTCAGTAGTGCTTTCTGATGACCACAAATTCGATATGCTACGTAGATGATGTCCCCCTCTGTAGAAAATATGAACCCACACAAAAAGGGCAACTCGTCTTGTTTATACCTAAGGAAAGGTGAATGTATCTATGTGTCCTGTAGTTAGAGCTTGTCTTCCCAGCTGAGACAGAGGTCAGCTTTATAAGCACTTATAGGAAATGTGCATAATACCCTAAATACTTATTCTGACAATTAAAACTCCCCATCAGAAGTCAATCTCATTCCAAATTCATTAGCAAAATGAAATGGACACAGCATACATTGCTATTAATGAAGTTCATGCACGTCACCCACAAGTGTACTGAAAACAGACTCATCTCTATTTGACTATCTCCACGAAAAAATCTGTTTTCAATACACAGCAATTTAGGAATACAATTTTTTAAGTTTTAAAGATATTTAAATTGAATAATTTCCTTTTCAAGAAAAATCTTTTAGGAATTTCATCACTAGTATGTATTTAATAAAAATAGTATGTATGCACGCAGACACACGCAAACTGAAAAGAGACCAAGAGATCGAAATCTTTAGCATTCTATAACTCAAATATATTTGTGAAGTATTCAAATTAGGTTATAGATTCGGAATAGTGACAAATAATATAGTCATCCTTAATTGGTAAACTATATTTATATATATTTATATTCATATTCATATTTATATGAATCACTAGCCCAAATGTGCATGTATCATGTGATGATGCATATTAAATACATGGATATTTTAAGAAAACAGGGAAAACTGACATTGTGTCCACATAATAAAGAAAATGCTTTAGAAAAGGCCGTTATAACCAAAGGCAGTCAGTATGAATATGAATAAAATAGGTATTTATTTTTCAGAGACACTTTTGGAAAATTATATACCAACATGGAAAATGAGCCTCTCATGTCTTGTCTCTGTGTGTCATGTATATATAAATGGAGCAATGATTACACATAATCTACCTGGAGTCTTCAAAAAGTTTGAAATAAAGCTTCACAATAAAAACTGTACCAAAAATTCTAGGTATGCACATATTATTTAACTTTTTTTGTTTGCTTTTTTGTTTTGTTTTGTTTTTGTTTGTTTGCTTTTCAAGACAAGGTTTCTCTGTGTAACAGACCTGGCTATCCTGATACTAACTCTGTACACCAGGTTGGCCTCAAACTCACAAAGATACTTCTGCCTTTCTCCCAACTGCTGGGATTAAAGGCATGTGCTACCACTGCAGGACTCATTTAAGTTTTTAAATGCTGAATGGATTGAGATACCTAGGATATTAGAAAATCACATTCCAGAGTATGTCTCTGAGTGTTTTTTATAGAGATGGTTGGATGAAGCATGGTTAAATATAATCAATGGGTTGATTCTCTGAGACATTAGAAATCTGAACAGAATGCTGAGAGGTGGACCAACTATGGAAGAGGACACTAGAGGATGTGTCTTAGAAAGGTCTGTCTTACACCTGGACCTGCCTACTACTTCGGTTTTGTGTTACCCTGCAGTAACCAACATGTGCTCTTGCAGCATTCTGTCTGTCCACAGCCCAGAGAAATGAAACACGTTGACCATCACTGTAATTCCTGAATATATGAGCCAAAACAAATTTTCTTCAGGGTTTTGTTAAAATATATATAAAAAATTCAGCACAAAAGCAACAGGAAATTAGGACCAGGTACTTAACAAAGATAAGAAATGGAATATGAAGTATAAAGGTGGAAAGGTGGGAAACTGCTTTGATAAATATTGGCTATTGAATTTCAAATGTCATTTGTACAATCTCTACATTTAAAGATTCTTTTCAGGTACCATAATAGTAAATGACAGAATCACAGATTATCGAAAGACTAAACAATTTCCCATATGTCATACAGTAAGAAACTGAGACTAGAGGAGGATTAATAATTGCCCAAGTAAAACACAAACATCAGGAATTCTTAAATTTTACAAATTAGAAGAAAATACAAATCCTTTTATATTGTGTTGAATATATTGAGTTATCTCTAGTGATAAGTCAAAACTGTAATGTGTGGGGTGTGTCTGGGGATTGCATATGTACATGTGTTCTTGTAGAAGCTAAGGGATAACCTCAGAGGTTGTTCCTTAGGTGCTAACCACCTGTTTGGTTTGGTTTGGAGGCAGGATCACTTTTTGGAATGAGACCCGCCAAGTAGAATATTTAGGATATTATAAACTGTTGTATTGTCTCTACCCTCCCATAGGCTGAGATCACAAAGTCATGCCCAAGCAGCCTACTACTTTATGTGTAGAACTGGGATCTAACTAAAGTCACCAGCTTTAACATAGAAGCTACCTCTCCTTTCTAAGACTTTAAAATATGATCTCCAAACAATTCTTAAAAGTATTACATAGCATTACCCAGGATATCTTAAAGTGCTACAGTGCTAAAAAACCAAGCACTATACATCATCACAAGTTTTATATATATATATATATATATATATATATATATATATCCTTGAGTATGTTCAAAAGTTAATTGCTGAAGAAAATGCTCATCTAAGATTTAATGAATGAATGGCGAGTAATAGGAAAACAAGGAAAGCAAGATACCATTAAAAACAAAGGAAGAAAGTATTCAGATTTGTCACCAAACCAAAGGCTCAATGAGAGCTGAATGAGCAATAGTTTGGTGGCATGAGAGAAGCCCTTGATACAGACAGAGATGAAGTAATGCATAATTCAGAAAACATAAATAGAATGTATAAATATCTCTTTGAGAAACTTGAACATACGAAAAGAGACAGTGGGCAGTAGGCAAGTATTTTCTATCTTTATAATGGTCATTATATCTCACATCTTACTAATGTTAAGAAGATGAGTCAGTCATGAGTCTGCCATCATCTTTCACACTTGTTTGGTCATTGTGGATACAGGTTATATCTTCAATCATACAATCTAAAATACATTCTCCAATGACTCAGAAACTCAAAATGAATACAAAATAGCCTCTTTAGAATATGATTATAATCTTTTATTCAGTCCTCTCATATTCACATTCAGATTAATAATGAACTATATATCCATAATACTTCTGATCAACCCAGGCACTATTTATCTTATTTCTCTCACCTTTTATGTGTACTCTTAGTTTCTTCTAGAATACTCTTTTTCAATGCAGTCATTTCCATCCCTCCACCAAGCAAATTACTTTCAATTTCCATGCAAACACTAATTTATCTCACAAAAACTTCCTTAATTCCCCAAGTAAAATTCACATTCCCACAGTATCTTCTTTTAAGTCCTTTACTAAGATAACCACAGCCTGTGGAACCATTTCAAAACATATTATGTGATTTTATTTGTATATATCTAAGTTTGGCAAATAATAAACATTAGTAAATGTTTGCAAGTGAAAAGACAGATTTGTTACTAAAAACAAGGTACATACCTATGAGTACCTCTTAAATTAGGTCATAGGATAAATATACATACACACACATACACACACACATATTGTGCCTTGCAAGTACATTTATTTTTCTGAAAATTAAAACTAATACTTTCTGAAGTAAAAAAGCTCACTAAACTTTTTTTGGATGTGTAGGCTCTTGTCATTCAACAACTTCTCCACATTTAACAAAGTTTCCTAAAAACACATATAATAAGAAGAATGCAAAGTTATACTATTAACTCTTAGAAAAGTATACTGCTTTAAATGTCTTGCTTTTACACAGAAACCATATAAGACTTTTCTTAGATAACTTGCTGGACTAATGTCTTCCAAGGGAGGCAGAGAAATGTAAGCCAAGGAAAGTCAAAACAAGAGAATCTTCCCTCCAATTTTAAGGCAATTTTTAAGTGTCCATCTACTTAGAAGCAGAACAGGCACAGAGAAAAATCACTGTTTGTTTAATATCCAATTAAAACATAAAACTTAATAGAAAATATTGGATTTCTCTCAAAATTAAACAATGTTTTTTTAAATAATTCAATTTAAGTATTTCAATTGATTTACATATTTAAAATTATAAAGGAAATCTGTTTTTTCCTATTACACTTCTGCATGAGTGGTTTATTGGGAATTTTAACATGTTTTTTGTTTTCTGGTGTGTGGGTGAGCGTGCATGCACGCATGTGTGTGATTTAAATCTGTAGTTTGTTTTTATGTGCTTAAATTCCAATCCTGGCAGACATTTTTCCATGGAGGAGTACTGTTTGTTTTTGCTTAAACATCAAACACAGTGCCTGTTAACATGAAATTTAGGAAAACAGAATGGGAGTAAAAAGAAATCCTAATCCTTATAAATGCTTTATTAAAAGTCTAAGGGTTAAAGGTAGCTAAATTATCAATTGGTCACACAGGTGGTAGCTCTGGCCTCTACTTTCTCCACTGGAAGAATCACTGGCAGCTACAAGAATAGACATGCTTCAGCTGTAGTGACTCCTCTATTTTCCTTTCAATAGTCTTACCTTTATTCTTTGGACTTAAAATTTTAACCCAAGCTGCAGACAAAATAAACATGTGGTAACTGGTGAGACTAAAAATGCATGCTCGGTAGTTTTAATAGGAAATTCAACAAGAACCAGGTTGACACTTTTATATCTATGACCATAAATCCCAGTCAGACCTGTTATAAGCCAGGGAACGCCTCAAAAGAATCTACTTTGAACTAGTCTATTTTAGCACATAAATGATCAAATAAGCAAAAATCATCTGGTTTCCAGGAGAGTCAAAGACTTTTAAAATTTCTACATTTTGTTATAACCAGGTATTTCCAGATAACTGAACCGCTAGCTATCAGGCTTGTAAGGGGAAAAACCATGACACCAAGCGATGCCCTGTAAGGTCAAGATTTTACACGATCAAACAAGATCAGGGTAGCCAACATCCAGGGAAAGTCTTGGATCACTCCAATTCTCTTAAATGATGATTTTCTTCAAGGAAAAAAAAGGTTCCATTTCTGTTTAAAAATCCAGTGTCTCTAATAGAGAAACTATGACAACCTTCCCGTTGTTCTCACGTAAGAGGAAACCCTATAATAAGAGCTTCCCAAAATGTCAAATAATACTCGTCTCATAACAGGGACTCTTTGTTCATTCACCATGTCTCTTCTGATATGCTCAGATAATAAAAGTTCATGTAAAATTAAAGGTAATATAGAGCAGAAGCCAACACTAATTCTGTATAAATATGTCTGATTAATACGAATGCCATTGTTATGGTTATTTCATAATGTCACTATTGTTACAAGAGTAGAGGATAGAAGTACTCTCGCACTTACTGTTTTTGTTCATCCTCTGTCATCCAATCAGTTGTTGAATTTTTGTTCAATGGGTGAAATGAAGTATAGACTTTTTTATCCATTAATTATTTTTGTTGCATTCGTTAAACACATAACCTGTGAAACTAACTTTAAATTTATGATGAAAAAATAGGAGTTTTATTCTAAACTGAATTTCTCATCCCCTTTAAAAAATGCTACAGGCTTACTTCGTAGGCTTGGTTTTTCATAGTCACTACTACTACATTACACTGGTGCTTGCCTATGAGAATCTGAAAGAAAAAAATTAGCACAATAGCTCCAAAATTTGATTCAGAGCCTAACAAGTTAAAGCTAAACCATGGTTGGATAGTACAGTTAACCAAGAATACATGTAGGGTTCAGTGACAAGAACAACACCCACCTGGCAGAAGTATAGGAATTTCCATCCTCAGTACGTACCTCTTCAGTAGAAAGAAAACAATAACCAGGTCATAGGAAGCAGCCTAAACAGCCTGATGTACTAGAAAGAATATTCTAAAGCTAGTAGATGTCTTTATTCTTGTCACTTTGTTTCCTCTTTAAATTCTTCTCTCCTCAATCCACCCCCCTTGAACCTACAGTATAATATAAAACTTAACAGTGGATCTTAAATTTAGCTGACGTTTTTATACTCTTCACAACACACTCTTTCGACTGTACCCAAAAAGGAGATTATTAAATAGTAGCAGGAGACCAGTTGCCAGACCATTTTGACTGGGGGAAAATACACTGTGATTTCTCACTGGCAAACCAAACATTTCTAGTCTTTATAATAAATTTCATAAATAAGCTGCTATTAATGAATGCAAAGGGGTGAAGAAATTGTATTTCTCCCAAGTCCCTTCATCCTCTCCCAAACCCTCAGTAGCCTGAAGCAGTGGCAGGAAGGGTACATGAAAAGCCTCTTGCTGAGCTGAGCCAAGCCTTCTAGGAAGCAGGTTCTGTCAGTCAGAGGCAAAGATACATACCTCTGTGACTATTTTAGTCCATTTGTTGTAGTAATTAGCTAGTGTTCCCTTTGCTGAAGCTGGCATCTCTCACAGTCCTCCTTTTATTTTTTAATATATACTTTCCTTTTAAAAATGAATTTACATATTTTCCATCTCTCAATCCCTCCAATGTTTTATTTATGAATGTAGCTCTTCTTGATGGTAACTTTAATATGAAATAGGTAGTAATTAATGTCCCAGTCGGCTAGGTTAATCCCTTTCCACTCTCTCTACAGAGAAGTTTAAGGTAAGTAACAGTTTACAGTCAATATTAGGTTTAATTATGCTTAATGAGAGTTAGTGTCTCTGTTTACTAACTGCATTTAGGTGTGTGGATCCTATATGAGTTTTCCCCTGGTCTCATTCTGATTTGTTAATAGTGCCTGTGTGTGCTGTATATGGTGCATTTAAAGCTATGAAGCAGTTTCTAAAGAAGAAAGCAAGGAAGGCATCTGTTTCAGCTGAGACACCATTAAACTGGTGAGAGCAGTCTCGAAACAACCACATCTTTCTTTGGGAAAAAAAAATGTCATTTTATGCTTTCCAAACAGATTCACTTAAGAGACTAATTATTGCCTAAATTCTAGACTCTGGGTACAGTTATACATATAAAACTGTTTCAAGCTTAAAACTACCATCAGTGGTACATATAATAAAACTATAGAGAGCTAAACTCTTTCAAAATGTCCTGTCACCCCTTCAACACCATTGCAAGCACTAAGATCTAAAGCAACTGGGTTAAGTCCTTCTCCCTAACCTAAAGAGAGTTTACCTTAAAATTACATTAAACTTCACTGCAGAGTAAAACTCTTTTCATTACTGAAGATAGAAATTTAAGAAGACAAATGCTCAACCCGAAAGAAATCCAATAAAGAGTCAAAGAAAATACAGTATATATTTGTTTAAGGAACCCCTTTGCTAAGTTCTTATTGTGTGAGGTTGGCAATTTACTGGGTTTCTTTTCTATGTTAAGGACACTGAAGAGAAGACAGTCCCTTTCCTCAACAAGCTTATCGTGTAGAAAACACAAGAAAAACTGTAACACGATGTACAGTCTTAACTGTTCATGAGTAAATGCTGAGGAGACACAGGATTGAGCTAGTCCTTCTGCATTAGAAAAAATGAGCAAGGACTCGACTAATGGAATAGAATTTTGTTTCTTGATCATATGAGGGCCATGAGAGACTCACTGAGCAGGAAAGGTAAAGGTGCTAGAAAAGAATGTTTAAAAGACAGCAAACTATAAACTGAGCCAAGATTGTGTGCCAAGAAAAGGGATGATGGGCAAATAGAAAAGACATTTGCAAGTTAGGAACTGAAAACAAATTAAGAACTTCAATGTCATCCTTCATTAATTTTTATGTAATGGGGGAAGTTAAAAAAAAAGTAAAGTTAGGTATCTTGAAAAACTAGGGACAAGGTATCTTAAATCTAGAAATTATACTGAGTTTCACTGTACCCATTGTGAACAACTATTTTAAAATTGTTAAGTCTTCCAATATCTTGTACTAGAATTCCTTTCATTCAGGTAATAAACCTAAATACTTGTGTCACGAAAAAAGTAATTCCTAAAATGAATAACAGCAATGGAAGCTATATGAAAGGAAGCTATTGGATATATACTCCATGTAGTTATGAGGAACCTTGCAAATGATTATATTTACTTGATGAAATGAAAATTTGTTTGCAACTCATTTCAGAAATTATTTGCTTTTTGAAAATTCTACCTGAATACACCCTGACTATAACTTTGCCTTAAATTTACTAAATATCAACTTATTTATTAACAATTTAAAATGAAATACATATGCATATATATGATGTATAACACAATCTCCAAAACATATGAATACATAAAATATTTCACGTTGGGCAATTGTCTGGTAAAAAGACTTAAACTCTACTCTCTAACAACTTTAAAAATTGTAATGCACTAAATATCATCACAGTGATATATAACAAGACCTATTAACTAACTACATCTTCTTTTGTCACTACCTCCCAGCACTTTAAGATTCTAGTGAGCACCATTTAACTATGCTTCTGTGTATAGGTTTTTAAGATTCCACATATGAGTGAAATCCTGCAGAATCTGCAGCTGTGTACCTACAGTATCCACTAAATATGATATCCCGGGGTTTATAACGTTTAAAAATTATAAAGTGACTACATAAACAATAAATTCCTTTTTTAGATGGATGGAAGGATATATGGACAGACGGGCCGACGGACAGAAAGACGGATGGAAGGATAGAACACATCTAAATTTGAGTATTAGTACTCCAGTGTCATCCACGGATGACCATTTAGGTTGTTTCTGTATCTTGGCTGCCATGAACAACACTGGATTGAACTTTGGAGGCAGATGTCTCCTCTACCTTCTCTGCAATACATCTGAACTTATACTAGAAGTGACATTGCTAGATGATATGACAATTCTATTTGGAATTTTTTGAGTGACTTCAACAATGTTTTCCATTGTTACTAATCTGTATGCCCAACAATGAACAGAGTCTTTATAATGCCAACAGTATATACCTCTAGAATTTAAATAAAAGGTATCTTAACAGGTATGAAATACTAGCTCACTATAAATTGATTTGTCGTTTTCTGGATATTATTGATGTTTGACATTCTTTCATTCATCTCTTGATTATTTCTGTCTTCTTTTAAAAAAATATTAAGTTCCTTTGCACACTGTTCAAATACATTGAGTTCCTTATGTTTACTGAATATTAATTCTTACCTAATGTATGGTTTGAAAATACAGTCTCATGTTCTGTGGGTTATCTCTACAGTATTTGTTGTTACTTTTTAAAAAACAAAGCAGAGGCAACTCCATCAACTACTAGGTTTAAGAGGTAAATAATATAATCTAAATTATATACTCAGTCAGAAAAAGCTACTTTCTGCTGATAAGTTCTGATTTTTATTATTTTAGGAAAAATTAAACACCTAGCCTATGATAAAATTTTCTCCTCTTTTGTGATCATTACTCCCTTGTTGCAGCACCCTTATTTCTGTTTGAAGAATATGTCTCTCAGCCTCCAAGCATATTTAGCCAGTGCCTGCTGAGAAATCCCCAACGATAAGTCCATTCCAGCCCGACCATACAGGGGCCCAGGGAGGGCACTGGTGGCACCCTGATCGCTGAGGCCTCCTGGCTCCACAGAAGGCTCTTCCATTCTACCGGCCCTTTTCCTTATTCAACTTACCTTTCCCCAAAGCACCCCTTCTTTGAGCAGGTTGGGTTCTAGGAGAAAGTCGGGTAGAGAGTGCTAGGCACAAGAGTGCCTTTGTGCAGCAGAGCAGGCTTCCTCTTCCAAGCCTGCCCTTTTGACTCAGCCTCCAAGCAGATTTAACCAGCTCCTGCTGAGACATCCAGACCGATTTAGCCAATACCCCCTGACCTATCCGGACCACCTTCAAGCAGATTTAGCCAGTGCCTGCCGAGCCATCCAGACCATGCCTGTTGTTCCATCTGTACCACCTGCAAGCCGACTTATCTGGCGCATGCTGATCCATCCAGATGGCAATCGGCCCTGAGCCAGTGCCTGGAGAGCCATCCAGACTGCAAGTGACCCCTATCAATTAGCAGTTGATTCTTCCAGAGCAGAAAGAGATGAGCAGGCACCAATCCAAAAATTCTTCCAATAACCTGAAAGGCTACAAGATAACACCAGAGCCCAGCAATTATGCAACAGGAAGATTTGAACAACCCAATCCAGAAGAAGTAGAAGAAATTGACCTTAAACATTACATTATGAAAGTAATAGAGTGCATTAAAGGGGAGGTAAAAAACTCCTTTAAAGAAAGAGATGAGAAGACTAACAAAAAGTTAGAAGAAATGAATAAATATCTCAAGGATACCCTAGAAAACCAAGGAAAAGCAATCAAACAGGTGCAGGAAACAGTTCAAGACTTGAAAACTGAAATGGAGACAAT
>JAQHUG010000033.1:5887454-5906884 GCA_028555095.1 Dicrostonyx torquatus | reverse complement strand
ATATAAAGTTAGTTATTATTCTCTCAAGGTCTATGAAGAATTTTGTTGGGATTTTAATGGGGATTGCATTGAATCTATAGATTGCCTTTGGAAGAATTGCCATTTTTACTATACTGATCCTACCGATCCAGGAGCAAGGGAGATCCTTCCATTTTCGGGTATCCTCTTTGTTATCTTTCTTCAAAGACTTAAAGTTCTTGTCGAATAGCTCTTTTACTTCCTTGGTTAGTGTTACCCCAAGGAACTTTATGCTATTTGTGGCTATCTATATTACCAAAAATTGTGACTTTAAAACATAAATACACTAAAAAGCAACAATATCTTTTTAAAAAGTGTGTCTTGTCACACAAAAACATGTAATTCCAGTTATAATGGTATGTAAAATAGAACCACTTTCCAAAGTTCTGAAACCTAGTATTTTCACTTAGTATAATGCTATCCTATATGAAAAAAAAGCATTAACATGTATTTTGTTAACTGTTTAATATACTATGGATGAGAACTAATATAGTTATTTCAAGATTTGAATATTTGTATTGTTTCATTTTTCTATTCAAATTGGTTTTAATAAATATACTTATACATGACTTCTGGCAAATACCTAAATATTACTTGTGGGCTAGAAGATGGTTCAGTGGTTAAGAGCACTTGTTGCTCCTGTAAAAGTATTTTATATTCAGCATCCATATAATGGTTCAAAAACTATTCATAACTCCAGTCCAAGCAGTTTGACACCCTCTTATGACCATCACCAGTAGTGGCAACATATATAGTACATATACAGTCATGCAGGCAAAACATTCACACACAGAGAATAAAATAAATCTAAAATAATCTCCAAATTACTATCTAGAGGAAGATGAGCAATGCAAACTGATTTCATCTTGTTTTGGCACAAGATATAACTCTGTTCTTTTTCTAAAGGAAATATACTCATATACACATATATCAAATGTCATGTTATTCATAGAAATACAAATAGAACAGTTGATTTAAAGTGGTATTTAATTAGTTGCTTACATGGATATTCATTCCCTCCCTATTCAACAATTTATTTTACAAACTCTTCCAAAGGTAAATATGGCTTCCAAATAGTTCTTTATAACAGTGACTTAACCCTAATTCAAAGTTCTATGTTCATATGGTTTGATTGTATTATATAGAAACACGGTCATGACGTATTCAAGATAATTGAAAGCAACCCATATTTATCTTTCTAAATACTCAAAAACATCAGTCAATATTCTAAATCATCATATTAACAACTCTGAATAATGCAGGCTATAAAATTGGGGTCTATCATACACTATGTTTTTCCCCTTATTTCACCAGTGAAGTAAAAAAATTACTAACTTTACTTCATATGATAACTAATATGGGTCACAGGAATGCATTATGGGAGTTCCTGGTGCCAATGTTCTTTTAAATTGCTAGTCCCGTACTGCTATCAGGAATATATATTTAAAACATAAACTATAAAACACTATTTTACCTAGTTAAAACGTAAGAATTTAGAAATATAGCCAATAACAGTATTTTTAAATTAAGCTAAATTAAATAAACCCTAAAAATACTTGTTAGGTGAAAAATGCATAAATATAAAAAGTGAAAAGCAAGTCATATACTATAAATATTCAGAAAATACTGAATTATGTAATAGTATTAGATACAAATACATAATAAAGTTGAAAATTTCAATAAAATCTGTAACATTCTAAAAATCTAAAATTTTCAATTTATATTGAAATTTATACTAATGATCTTAAAATTTATGGTCTTAGTAATTAAAAATTTTTAATGTCATATAGCAAAAAAATACATCCATATATGTGTATATGTATAGTATATTGTAATATATTATGCATATATATAGAGATATGTAAATATACAGGTGGAGAGTGTGGGGGGGGTGGTTAGGCAGTTGGGTGGGCATGAATTACTAAGTCTAGTCTGTTTACATTCACGTTATATGACAATATTTATTGCCAACTCAATAGAATCTGGAATCACTGAAGATACAAGCTTCTGAGCATATCCATGAGGAAGTATCTACTTCAGGTTAATTGAAATGGAGAATCTTATCCTAAATGTGGTGGCACCAATCCATGACCTAGGTTACTGACTGAATACAAAGGAGAATCTGAGCTAAGCACAAGTGTTCGTTCATCCACATTCAATGTCACCAGTAGCCTCATGCTCCTACCATGACCTCCCTATGATAAACTGCATCCCTCAACTGTGAGTTGCTTCTTTAGGAAATTCTTAGGCAACAAAAAACTAAAACACAGTGCCCCACTTGTTTATCTCTGGTATACTGGGAACACGTTATAATCATTTTCCAAGATTATAATACACTTTTAGTGATATTATCACATTGAAAGGTAAATTTCTTTGACTCCTTTGATTGTACTACAATTTTATATCCTTTGACCAACATCTCAAAACCGCAATTTAAATGAAAAATTGTAACTTCATTAATTTTCAAGAATAAAAAACCCTATAGAATAATTTATGAAATTTCTTAATTCATTTTTGAGCCTACAATGTGCTTGGTCAGGTGACTTCACAGTGTGGCTGGTTACTGAGCACTACATTGTGGCTCACTACGTTGTGGCTCTCCTGAATTGAGGCAGGATGAAAGTATAAAACAATCAGAGTTTGAGAACTTAGTTTTTTAAAACTCTGAAATATACAGTATTTTATATTGCTAACATATTATGATGAAATAGTTTATTATATTGAATTAAGTGAAATATATTAAAAATCATCTTACCTTTTTCTTTTTAAATTTTAAATTATGGCTACTAGAAGTTCAAGTTATTTACATATTTCACTTTCTTGAACAGTTTTCATAAAATTATATCACCTATATATATTTAAAATTCCTAAATAAATTATTAGCAAGAAAAATAATAAATGAAATATAATTCACTCTAAGAAATTTTAAAAATTATTCACTATTAGGGTACCTATTAACATATATGTGTATTATGTGAATATTCATATATAAGGATAGATGAGATGAGAAAAGCATGTCAATTTTAAATTGCAACTGATAAGAATCACTTTTCCTAATTTTAGATTAGTGTTGAATTGATTGGAAAAAATCATTTTATTATAATTTAGAGCATCCACCCCCCTTAAAAGGTCTGACATAACACTAAATGGTTAGGCACTAGAGGGCTTCTCAATGAAGCAAAAAGAAAGAACATGCTGGCACATACCAATTACTGTGTAATTAAGAAGGGCTTGCAACATCACAAAGCAAAAAAAATTAGTACTGGAAATAAAAGGGCAGAAAAGATAAACTTGAAATAGAGATGAACACTTAAGGAAATATTAAACCTTGTCTGAAAAATAATGAAAATGTATAATTTAAATATATATATATTTAAAATAAAAATATATATTTAAAATATATATTTCTTTACACATTTATCAGTTAGAAAAGTACTTTAATCCTTTGTAAAATAATTCACAAATATAATAGAACCCTTGTTGAAAGCCAGTCCAATTGAAGGCAGGGAAGAAGTGACTAAATTATTAATTAAAACTAATGTATAAGAATGGACAATAACATTTTAAATAAAAAATAGTAAAATGAAATTGTATTTAGCAAGTTTTAACTACATGGTAATGGTCATAATAACTAATACCATAATCCAACAGAAGAATACAGAAACTGGTAGAAATGAAAAGAAAAAACAGAAAGGCTGGAAACTAAACACAAACGCTAAGAAAAAAAACCATTTGTAAATTAAGTATTTAGCATATGATAAATAATGCATTTCAAATCAGTGGGGAAAACATAGATTTTTCGATTGATGGTGCTGGGACAACTGGTTAAATATTGAGAACAGGGTAAATTTAGAGCCCATTTAAAACTGGAAATCAAAATAAAAATCCAGATGGTTTAAGGAGTTATATGTAAACAATAAAACCATAAAAAAACTAGAAATATAGGAGACTTTTAAATCTTGACTTAGAGGACTTTCTAATCATGCAAACAAGGTGTGCATGCATGAAACAGCAATAATAACTAAAGAAGAGGTCAATAATTTGAGAAGGCGTGGGCACACAGAGGAGTTGGAATGGGCACAGGAATGGGTAGAAATAGTGGAAATGCAGTATGCAGTACTAATGTATAAAACCCTAAAATACAAACAAGTTTCTCTTAAAAAATCAGACTAGATAGACAGTGTCCTTATTTTGCCATCGTGATGGGCAAATGTTACACATTTTCATATATTATTTGCATTAACAATGTTATAGATAGATATAGATGCAGATATAGATACATAGTTATTTTGAAAAAGCAATGGGTTATTTCTCTTTGTATGTCCAAACTCTGACACAAATAGTATACATTTGCAAATAATATTTCAAATTATTTCCAAAATCTCTTCTTCGGTTTTCCAGAATGGAACTTGTAATACGAGGGCTGGCTTCTTGGGGTTACTGTCCTGCCCGGTACCCCGCAGCCAGCAAGCCCCAAAGAAAATCACACAGAGAGTCTACATTAGGTTATTAATTGATTGGCCCATTATCTCAGGCTTCTTACTAGCTCCCATAAGTTATATTAACCCATTGTTCCCATCCAAGCCAGGCACATGGCCGGTACCTTTTCTCAGCTGGGACAGGGACACATGCTGCTTCCTTGGAGATCTGCGCAGGAATGCCAGGGAAGCTTCCTGCTTCCCAGACTTTCTCCTCGCCCTGCCTCTACTTCCTGTCTTGTTGACCCGCCCACACTTCCTACCTGGCCAATCAGCATTTATTTAAAACATGATTGACTGAACAGACAAGTTTCCTGCACCAGGAACTATATTCACACCGAGCCAAATAGTTTAAGAATACTCATGTTCTGTAAGAAAACAGAATGGAGAGACAGAAATTGCATGAGAATCCATCTGGCCTTCTGTCAAGGCACACCAGAAGCTTCTTTCAGGGCAGAACTCAATGAGTATCCCAATTACACAGTAATCTTTTCAATAATCTAAAGATATATACCATTTACAGACTACCAGTTTACCATTAATTGATGCTTGTTTCTCATGCATGGTGTCCTCTCCTATCAGAAGAACGTTTTATACACTGACATTATTTCTTTGTCTAGCTAGTAGTTTACTACATATGCCAACATTACAACAGCTTAGTGTGCTAATAAACATTCCACACACGAAACATCTTTAATCTTGAATTCTTTTGGTTTTATATTCATGGGTCATAAATCTTGAGGACAAAGGTGGTCAACTCCAGTTTTATCATTTCCCTATTACCACGGAGAACAGGAGATATATGTGAGCTATTACCTTTGCCAAAGAAACCTAGTAAGCAATTGGAATTAAGACCTGTTTCTAGCTATGTTTCTATTAGTTGGGAAATCTATGAAACATTCCAAATTTCATAAAATAGAAGAGAAAATGCTGTCCCAGTTTTCTTGTAAGACCATGTAATAATTTTTAAAATTCATTCCTCTACCACAAAAAATAATTTTTATTAATAATGAAATTGTAGGTCTTCTTATATAATTAACACACTGAAAATTTTTTATTAGCCAAAATATTTTCTCCTGTCAGCTATGTGCAATGGCTAAAGCCATACATTGCTATTTAGCTCAAATGTCATTCTGTTCCCATATTGTCTGATATGTTTTAAAGTTTTCCAATAATAGATTTGATCTTTTATAGAAGAAGAATAAAATTTTGGGATTTATATTACTTAATTCCCTACAGGAAAGTCATTATTCACTTATGCCTTTGTTTAAAAAAATTATTATCAGACGTCCATGGAAACAACTAAAAACAAAAAATTATATGGTGTAGCTAATTGAAAAATGCTTTTCCTGCACAAAGAAATTGACACTAAGTGCTGTATTAGCAGGAAATCAGTGATTTTCAATTGACATTGCACAGGAAATCGCTTAGTGTCAATTGATATTAAATGGGCCAAATTGTACTGAATTAGTACAAAATGATTTGGTGGAAAAAAATGTGCTTCCATTAGGTGATTTGATAGTAAGTGGACACAAATGTAATAAGTTTTAGAGGTCACTAGTCAACAAAAATCAGGGCATGCCATCCAACCCTGAGTACATCTACTGCTTGCTCTTAACACCCTTATCAAAGGATAAGTTGGTGTCATATTATCATGACAAAAGTGTGCTCCCTAGCACTTTCAAGAAATGTGGGAAAATTCAAATTGTTTAAATGGATTAAATTAACCATTCTAAGTACCATGACTTCTTCGATCTACTTGATGACGCCAATATCTCAAAAATATGTTTTATAGTAATTCTGATATGAAAAGAAGACAAAATAATGACATTAGTTTTTCTTTAATGTGGTCTCATTTTAGAAAAAAGTCCTGTCCATAAGCAAACAAAGAAGTTGATTGAATGAGTGATATCACTGGAAATCACAAACAAATCACTTTATTGGTGTTTAAATACATATTATAGAATCTGGATTATAAGGAAAAAGAAAGTATACACAGGAGATGTGGGAAGAAGAATGAAGAATTAATAGATACACTACACAGTTATTATAAAGACAGCAAACTGCGAAGAATGTTGCTGATATCTGCTGATGGTACGATTCAATGATTAAGAACTTGTCCTGACTGCCCTTGCAGAGTCCTAGAATTCAGAATCCAGCCCCAACAGCAGATGGTTCATAACAGCTAGAAACTCCAACTCCATGGTGATATGACGCTCTCTTCTGGCCTCACTAGCACCTGCACTCTCTCACACACACACACTACCTCCTGTTTGAAAAACACACATACACATAATTTAAAAGAATACTAAATCATACAAATAAGGATTTGTATGATATAAGATAATATAAAACTATATTGTTGATAATGTAAAAAATACTAACAGTGTTATTAAATAACTATAGATCATGCTACCGAACAAAATATGCATTATTCTCAAGTGAACATGTAGCATTTTATAAAATATATTAGGTCAAATTTAGTAACCATAGATTTTCAAAGGATATATATCAATCAAGGTATCTCCATAGCTGGAATTGAGTAAGGTTAGAAATCAGTGAAAAAGAAAAACAGAAAATTGTTAAAATTATGAAAATTGAATACAAAGACACTCTTAAATAACAAATGGATCAAACAAAAATCACAAGGGAATTTGAGAAAAACTTCGAAACAAGTAAACAAAAAAGTTTTATCCCATATTAAAATTTATGCTGTAAACAAAAACTGCTATGGGGAATTTTATGGCTATGACATTTACATAAAAAGTAAAAATTTTAAAGAATCAAAATTAACAACTTAATTTCAGAACTTTAAGAATTATAGACTAAAACAAATGAGCCCCAACAAACACATCAGTAAAGTAACTTTAAAAATTCCAAAGTGGCTATTAATTAAGTTTTATTAAATTTGTACTTTGTCAGTTTTATGCACGGCATCCTCCCCTATGTCTCTAGCACATATGTCAACTCATCTTTACCCTACAAGACCTTTTCTCACACCATATTTCTGCTGTTCTGTGACTCAGTAAGTACAAACAGGTTTATCAGCTGGCCTATTAGCCATTGGTTAATTCTAGCAGTCATTATCTCCAGTTGTTTTTTTAAAAGAACAACAATTTCATTAAAATTGGATACTGATATATTAAGAAATGAAAAATGAGTATGAGGATGCAATTCTACAGAAACAGAAATGAATGCTAAGTGTATAGAATAAACTTTATGCCAACAGTTTCAATAATTTTGAAGAAATGGAAAAAGTCCTTTAAAAAGACAGAGTAAATTGGACAAATTCATAAAGAAATACAGAGCCTATTAAGGAGATCAAATTAATAATGAAACTTGCCAAAAGAAAACCCTTACTCTTGACAGCTACACTGACAAACACCACCAGCCATCTAGAGAAGTAGCAATGCAGAGAAGGGACTAGTCCCAGACACTTGTGAACATCTACTTCTATCATGAAAGCGAAATTAGAAAATTTAAGTACAGACAAATGCGCATTTCGGCACTGATGATCGGGACTACAAGTGCATATCAGGTAGGAAAGAAACAGCACACTACTGAAATGGCTAGCATCATAGTAAAGCGGGATTTTCTGAGAGTTGCAAGGATGAATTATAGTATGAAAACTGATCACAATATATAAGCAAATAAGGAAGTCCCAGAAAGTCATCTCAATTAAGGAAGAAAAACTGGCAAAGCACAACATCTTTCACAGAAAAATTATCAACAGACTGAAAAGATACGTGTGTGTGTGTGTGTGTGTCTGTGTGTGTGTAGCATCATAATGATATATAAAGACCCCACAGCCAGGATCAGCCCCAGTGATAACAGGCCAAAGCCTTTTCCTCTATCATCAGGAACAGAGTGAAGATACAAGTAGTCATTTCCATTCAACAGTACTGGGAATTATTAAAAAGAAAGATAGAGGCATTTAATTCAGCAAAGAAGAATAATTACTTCTCTTAACAGATTGTGTGAACTGATAAAAATACATATACAGAAATACTAAAAACTTAATGAAAAGCAGAAGACTAAATACATCAAAAATAGCAGAATATGTAAGGCATACTTTAGCTATATTGACATATATTTCAAGTAAACAATACAAAGGAAATATTAAGGAAATTCTATTTTAATAATTTCAAAGAATAGACTAATTAAGAAACAACTTACTGCAGAAAATAAAAGAAATGCATAATAGCATCTAAAATACAGCACAAAAGGAACTGAGGAGGTAAGCCAGTGGGAAGAGCCTTGAGGTTCATGGATGGGCAGTCTTAATATTGCAAATTTGTCAATATTACTCAAGGGATCTACATATTTAATACAATCTGTATAAATCCTAAGGCCATATTTATTTTTAAAAAACTGATAAAATTATACAAAAATTTCCATGGATTACCAGAGGACTTTCAAAACAATGTTGAAAATGAGTAACACTTCCAAATTAACACTTGCGGTTTTAAAATTTATTACTCAGATAGAGCAACCAAAACAGCTTGGAACTGCGGGAAAGACTGACACAGTCAATAGATTAGAACAGATATAAACTCTGCAACATACGGCCAAATGAGTTTAAAAGAGTACCAAGACTCTTAAAAAATGGATCCTCTAATTTAGACATTAAAAATACAAATATCATTTATATTCATATTATGTACAAATATTCATTTTTGTATATACCTAATAAATAGGTTTTTACATGGACAAAGAACTTGAACAGACATTTCTCCAAAGACAATATACAAATGGTCAATAAAGATTTGAAGGTAGCTAGGCAGTGGTGGTGCACGCCTTTAATCCCAGCACTTGGGAGGCAGGTGGATTTCTGTTTGAGACCAGTCTGGTCTACAGAGCGAGTTCCAGGACAGGCCCCAAAACTATAGAGAAACCCTGTCTCAAAACAAACAAACAAACAAAAACAAAACAAAAAACATTTGAAGGTATGTGCCACATCATTAGTTATTCTCAAGTGTAAATCAAACCTCCAGTAAGATCAAATCTCATACCCAGTAGAATGAAGCCAATGATAATGGCACTGGGACCTATCTCTTCTGCATGTATTGGCTTTTTGGGAATTTATTCTATATGGATGCACATCTTCTTAGACCGAGATGGAGGGGGGAGGGCCTTGGGCTTCCCATAGGGCAGGGTATCCTGCCCCATCTTAAGGAAGCAGGGGGAGGGTGGTGGGGTAGGGGGGGAGCGGGAGGGCTGGTAACAAGGGGAGTAAATGTAAATTTTTCATGTAATAACAATAATAAAAAACATAAAAATAAAAAACAAAAAATAAAATTGAATTAAAATAAATAAAATTAAATAAATAAATAAGCATTGACAAAAAAAAAAAGAATGCCTAATACCAAAATCACTCGCAGAAAAGTAGTTTGGGACACGAATGTTGAGAAACAGAAAACCTGTGATCATAATTAAAACGGTACAACTCACGTAGAAAATCATACAGCAGCTCCTCAAAATTTAAAAATGAAATTAACATATAATCCAACAATTCAACTTCAGGTTATATGTCCAAAATAATTAAAACCATGTATTAAAGATATATTTTTACATTCATAATCATGGTATCATTATTCAAAAAAGTTACAGTGTTAAGTAATGAATAAATGATAAAAATGTTGACTATAAATAAAAAATACTATGTAGCCTTAGAAAGGAAGAAAATTTCCACACAAACTAGAAACTGGTGAGTTCTTAGTACATCACACTAAATAAAAGAAAGCAAACACAAATATTTTATGAATCATTTATATGTAATGTAACATTTTAGAACTGTTAAAAATCATACAGACAGAGAATAGAACGTTAGTCAAGGAATGAAGGAGAAAAATGGAGTTTTGGTTTAATATAGTTTCAGTTTACAAGATTAAAATAATTCTAAAGACTAGCCGGTTATGTTGGCGCACGACGGTAGGATTTGCTGAAGGAGGCAGAGGCAGGAGGATCACAAGTTCGAGGCCAACCTGGGCTAAATGCGCTGGAGAGATGGCTCAGTGGTTAAGAGCACTGGCTGCTCTTCCAGAGGTGCTGAGTTCGATTCCCAGCAACCACATAGTGGTTCACAATCATCTGTAATGAGATCTGGTGCCCTCTTCTGGCATGCAGGCATACATAGAGGCAGAATGTTGTATACATAATAAATAAATGAATAAATCTTTTTTAAAAAGGCTAATATTGGTGATTTGTACATGATATGAAAAGAGTTATCACTGAATGGTGCACTAAAATTGTTTGATTTTAGCTGAGTGGTGGTGGCGCACGCCTTTAATCCCAGCACTCGGGAGGCAGAGACAGGATGATCTTTGTGAGTTCGAGACCAGCCTGGTCTACAAGAGCTAGTTCCAGGACAGGCTCCAAAGCTACATACCCTGTCTCAAAAAACAAAAAAAAAGTTTGATTTTTAAGTCGGTTGTATAAAATAATAATTTATAATTATAAATATTTCATATTTTAGACAAAGTAAATTAAATAAAAATAGTATGGTGAATTTTGTTATGTGTAAATTTTTACAATTAAAATGAAATTGGTAGAAAAGCATTATAAATTTTCATTTGTTCTTGATTCAAATTTTTCTACTATGTGAACTCACTGTGGTAATTATTGAACTTAAAAAGAAATATATTTTTATATATTTCCCCTGACACAGAAATATTCTCAGCAAGACCCCTGTAACTCTCTATGAAGTCATCATAAGTAGACACCAAGTACACTAAAAACAATCCTCAAGATTAGAAGAAAGCATTCCAAACTAAGATTCAGCTCCATCAGCAGAGATATACAAATAGCTAGGGCTACGGTCAGAAAACCTATCAAGGAACAGATGCAAAAACAATGCACTGAAATACAGTTAACAATAATGCAAGCTGTAATTACTATTTACTGAGTTCTTGTTGAAGAGAAGCAGCTTCATAAAAATACCACCATCACTTCACCTAACAACGTTTTTAGAAACAAACAAGATTAAGAACAATAAACAAAATCCTAAGCACTAAAGAATTATCAAAATAATTGTTGAACTCAACATCTAACTCCAAAATTAAGGAATATAAGCCAGGTAATAAGTCTTTCAGACACGATAACAGTCTAAGCACGGTTACAAGAATAGTTGAGGCAACAGTAGTAATCTTAAGCATGCCCACAGAGCTGTAGACAGCTGAGGGTTTTGCAAAGAAATTGATGAATCAATCTGGGATCAGACTGAATAATCAGTAGGTGATGATTAGTGAAAATTAAAAACAAAAACAACAGTATAAACCATACGTGCTTATTATTCATTTAAATGTTGTTTTGAGTGTTATATTTAAATAAATATATCCACATCAATATATACATTATTTTTGGTTTTAATATACAGAATTCTATCTTTATAAATAAATGGCCAAAAATGGTAAAAATGTAATTAAATAATGAACTTGGTTGCGTTACCTGTAGAAACTTATTTAAAATGAAGTTTCACACAGATGCTCCCACTTTCTCCATAGTCACAAATTATAAAACATGGTCATATGTATCTTAATAGAACAGAGTTTCAGGGTTAAACTTTGAATCTCAAACCAATGTGTAATTATAAGTGTAACAGGGTCAAGGACCTACAAGGGAAGTCTATATAAGTGTTAATGTGGTTTAACTAGTACCCAGCAATCAACAATACATTTGGTAACAACAAAGCAAATACTAAAATCCCTTTATTCTGAAGGTTCCCATAAACCAATTAACAACTTTCAATAACAAAACTTATACCTTGTGTGAATAACAATGTAAAACATTGTAAAAGAACTACACAAGAGGACAACATACTTGGCCATGTACATATTATAGAGTTAAAGGGAATATAAATAAATAGAAACACAATCATATTAATAAATCATTACATGTATTTATTCAGACAATTACTAAATATCCAAGTTAGGAATAAAAGCAACAAATATTACTTGTTTAAAGGATTAATCTCATTCCAGAAAATTTTCTTTAATATATATTTTGCAATATAAGTCATGTTTACCTTTCATTTTTATTAGTTTAAATCCAAAAATGTGCTTTATTGAAATGAGTTTGTCAGTAAATGTAAAACATATATTTTAAAAATGTTTGAATAATCTATTAGTATCATTATACTAAATTCAAAGAAAACATTGAAATTCAAGTGCACAAATATTGTGCAAAGCCAACACAGACCAAATCACAGCTTGGAGATACGAGTCGGGCATGGGAAGCCTAGCCTTGGCCAAGAAGCTATCAGCATGGTTAGCTGTGGTGCGAAGGAAAGCACATTTTCTCCATGAGTGTAGTGCCTAATAAATCTGCCACATTCCAATGGAAGCCCGCACATTCAAAAACATCTGAAGAGCTCAAATTGGTCTTGATGGGTGTTAAAAATAAAGGACACACACAAAGACAGGTTGATAGGGAAACAGGATGGGTCTAAAGAAAGTTGGAGGAAGATGTGAATATGATGGAAACATATATGAAACTCCCAAACAATTCGTGTTTTTTAATTTAATTATATTGTAGCTCCAAAGAGTACACAAATAACATTTGAATAATATGGCTACAACATGAAAGTCAGTATCCAAAAGCTTAAAACAGTTTATTATAAATTCACCATCTTTTAGCAAATGTATTGCTTATACCTATTTCAACAATCGTTCATCCTTTTAATTTAAAATGTTGCTCTCTTTCTCTTTAGACACTGCTAACCACTTTCTGACATGATTACCAGATAGTATCTCAGTTATCTGCTACTATCGGGGCATAGAAAAAAACAGCATCTCCAGTGAGGTCAGTATGAGTCACTTGTGTGATACAGGATGGAAAGGGCAGATTTGTCTAGAACTGCACACAAAAATAACCATTATAGAGATGAGGGAGATGAGTTTCACTCCAATCTACAGCTGTCAGATGACATGATCGATATAGTGATAGAGAATGACCCAGAAATATGACAATATTCTAAGAAAGGGAGTGCAAAACTAGAATTATAGCACATAGGATAGGACAGAGCAGCCAAGGAAGTTACAAGCTGACTGATTATGGATTTGGGTGAGAAACTGTAAAACTTGCAAATATCTGAAACTTTGAAGCTAGATTCACTGTGTAATTTAGGAAATATGCTAAGGTAATGAGTTGAGACAACTAGAGAGATGAGGTGACTATTAACTCCTTAATATAAAGCCTGTTCCTGGATGGTGTTTCACCTTCTCAGAAGGATCCCAAAAGTATTTATATAAAAAGCAGAGTTGACTTAGGTCACTCTTAAGAGCAATCTTACATTATGATGGTCAGAAGTGAACTACCTAATATGATAGGTGGGCAGAATGGAGGGGCTTTTAGCCATAGAGAACAAAATTATGCTATTTTCAGGGAAATGGATGCAATTGAAAATATTAATAGTTAGCAAACTAAGCCAGTTTCAGAATAACATATATATTATCTTTCATTTGTATTTCTTATATTTTATATAGATACATGAATATATATATACATATACATACATACACACACACGCTCATGTAGAAACAAATATGTCTATGGGGACTAATGGGAGTCAGAGGAGGATGGCGGAGGGGATATAAGCAGGCTATGAAAGAATATGCTAAACATAAAAATATTCCTATATAAAACTTTAAATGACTTCATTGGCTAAATCATCCAGTTATTCATCCAACATATTTACTTAGAGTACATGTCAAAGACTGCAAAGGCATAAAGGGCGTGAGAACAAGACCTATGCTTATAATATGTTGGGGGAAGAAGACATGCACAAGACTAAATCTTCAAAGCACTGAGTCTCACTCTAGAAAACAATGCTTTGATTTCTAGAACATTCCTAGAACAACTAAGTAAGATGTCACAGAGGTGATAGTTGAGCTGGGTTTTTATAAATTTTTGTTGCTTTCTTGTTTGTTTATTTTTTTTCTCTCCAAAGACATGATTTCTCTGTGTAGCCCTGGTTGTACTGGAATTAGATCTATAGACCAGGCTGACCTCGAACTCAGAGATCCATGTGCCTATGCCTCCAGAGTTCTGGGACTATATGCCACCACTGGCTGGATTTTGAGCTTTTTTTTTCTTATTACAATTGGATTTCACTGGGCTGACAGGAACAAGAATAATATTCAACAATTCTTTAGACAGAAGCAGCATTCTGTGTTCAGAGACCCAGAAGACCATGATGTGATTGACAGAAAAGGCAACAAACTTGGTAAAGATGAGGTATGAGGCATAAGTCTGGAAAGGACAAAAAACTAAAGAAGGAAATTATTATCAAATACCTGAGGACAAAATAAGCAGCCTAAGGAGTTTGGGTTTAACTTTAGTGACAAAGGCAAGTCCTGGTAGAATAGGGACATAGTTTGATTTAATTTTATAAAATATATAAACATACATATGAAAAAATCATTTCTGATAAATATTAGCTTTTACTTCTACACATACTATAGGTGTAGCTGACTCCAGGTTTTGGCAACATCAAAAATAAACAAATCAACACCCAATGGCACAAAATACCCAGCTCTTTATCATGTATCAATTTCTGAGCATAATTATTCACCTAAGTAATTCAGTTATTCAAAACCGTACTCAATGAAAACTCACTGTGTCATGAAGATGATGCCTGTAACATAAGCTCATCATAATAAGAAAGGGGAATTGACTCAAGAAGATAAAAATATCTTTATAAAATTTAAAACCCAATGTTAGCCAGGACAGGTGGCACAGCTGTATCACCAGCTACTTAGTTCAACACCAGCCAGGGCTAAAGAGCTAATCCAAGGTCAATTAAGATAACTTAGTGATAGACTGTCTCAAAACAGAAAGGAAAGGGACCAGGGCTACAGCTCAGTGATGGAGTACTTGTCTACTAAATGTGACGCCCGAAGTTTAGTTCTCATACCACAAAATATTACAAGCTTGAGTTAAATGAAATTTTCTATCTCTATTAAAGAAACTGCCATTCACATGCACATACTACACAACAGTCACACTTACACATGATTAAAAACGAAATAGATTCTTTTATCTAGTTTATAGAATAAGGAAACTACTTTTTTGTCTCTCCCTTCAATTCCAAAGGAATCATAATGATCTTTTTTAGGATTTGTTAACTAAAAATTCTCTTTTCTTAGTTTATTGTTTTGCTACACAAGAATGTAAGGTTTTTGTTCCTTCTTTTTCCCACCTTTATAACCAATAATCCAGAATAAAGTACCTTATGGCTTAGTTCAAGATCAAACCACTGGAAAGAAGGCAAAAATCTAACAGAGAGACAAAGCCACATGCACATACTACACAACAGTCACACTTACACATGATTAAAAACGAAATAGATTCTTTTATCTAGTTTATAGAATAAGGAAACTACTTTTCTTTTGTCTCTCCCTTCAATTCCAAAGGAATCATAATGATCTTTTTTAGGATTTGTTAACTAAAAATTCTCTTTTCTTAGAAAGTTTATTGTTTTGCTACACAAGAATGTAAGGTTTTTGTTCCTTCTTTTTCCCACCTTTATAACCAATAATCCAGAATAAAGTACCTTATGACTTAGTTCAAGATCAAACCACTGGAAAGAAGGCAAAAATCTAACAGAGAGACAAAGCCACAGAACTTTGTGTGGTGCACGGAGCAGAGAAGCCTGCCCTTTTGACTGCGGCAAGCCTTGGAGAGGGCTTCTGATGCAGCCATACCCACCAGAGGGTAAGTGGGTCCCAGAGGGGACTAAGGACACCCTCCAAACCCCAAAACTTTCTGGCCACAAAGGGAGCTTCCCCTACCTATTGGCTTTTCTGCTTATCAATTCCTAGCTTACATCCAACAATCCCTCCCTATTGGTGGTGGTGTCCTAGGTTCCCAAAAGGAACTCAGCCTGCTTTCCAGCTGAGGCCCTGAGGGAAAAGGGGGCATATACAAAGCCACAGGGCTTTGTGTGGTGCACTGAGCAGAGAAGCCCATCCTTTTGACTGCAGCAGGCCCTTGGAGAGGCCTTCTGACCCAGACCCATCTGGACCTGAGGAGCTCCGCAGGTTTTTGGGCCAGCAAGGGCCCCTGATCCAGATTCACCCAGATCAAGCAAGTAGTCCCTATCGAATACCAGTTGATCCAATAGGAGGGTAAAAGATGGGCAGGCACCAAGCTAGGAGTTCCTACAACAACCTGAAAAGCAACATGACAACACCAGAATCCAGCAATTATGCAACAAGAAGACCTGAGCAACATAATCCAGAAAAAGTAGAAGAAATCGACTTTAAATGTAACTTTATGAAAGCCATAGAGACCATTAAAGAAAAGATGAAAAACTCCTTTAAGGAAAGGGATGAGAAGACTAACAAAAAGTTAGAAGAAATGAATAAATACCTCAAAGATACCCTAGAAAGCCAAGAAAAAGCAATCAAACAGGTAAAGGAAACAGTTCAAACCTGAAAACTGAAATGGAGGCAATGGAGAAAACACAAACCGAAAGAGGGCTGGATATGGAAAAGATGGATAAACCAACAGGAACTGCAGAGACAAGTATAACCAACAGAACACAAGATATAGAAGAAAGAATCTCAGAAACTGAAGATATGATAGAGAAAATAAACTCATTGATCGAAGAAAACAACAAATCCAACAAATTTGAAACACAAAACATCCAGGAAATCTGGGACACCAAAAAAGACCAAACATAAGAATAGTAGGGGTAGAAGAAGGAGAAGAATTCCAGCTCAAAGGCCCAGAAAATATATCCAACAAAATTATAGAAGAAAACTTTCCCAACCTAAAGAATGACATTCCTATGAAGGTTAAAGAAGCATACAGAACTCCAAATAGGCTGGATCAAAAAAAAAAAAAAATCCCCTCACCATGTAATAATTAAAACACAAAACATACAGAACAAAGAAAGAATATTAAGAGCCACAAAGGAAAACAGTCAAGTAACATATAAAGGTAAATCCATCAGAATTACACCCGACTTCTCTATGGAAATCATGAAAGCCAGAAGGTCTTGGATAGATGTGCTGCAGACACTAAGAGACCAAGGATGCAAGCCCAGACTACTATACCCAGCAAAGCGTTCTTTCACCATCGATGGAGAAAACAAGATATTCCAGGATAAAAACAAATTTAAGCAATACACAGCCTCAAACCCAGCCTTATAGAAAGTACTGAAAGGTAAACCACAGCTAAAGGAACCAAACAACACCCATAATACACAGACATATAACAACTCTCCACCAGCAAAACTCAAAGTAGGGAAACACACAAACCCTACA
Source organism: Dicrostonyx torquatus (assembly GCA_028555095.1). Taxonomy (NCBI): domain Eukaryota; kingdom Metazoa; phylum Chordata; class Mammalia; order Rodentia; family Cricetidae; genus Dicrostonyx; species Dicrostonyx torquatus. The sequence goes on along the minus strand of JAQHUG010000033.1, from coordinate 5,889,120 downwards.
AACAAAAAAATAGAAAAGAAAGAAAGAAAATAACCTAAATTAACAACCATTGGTCATTAATATCGTTTAATATCAATGGTCTCAACTCACCTATAAAAAGGCACAGGTTAAGAGAATGGATACAAAAACAGGATCCAACATTTTGCTGTTTAAAAGAAACACACCTCAACAACAAAGACAAGCATTTTCTCAGAGTAAAGGGTTGGGAAAAGGTCTTTCAATCAAATGGCCCTAAGAAACAAGCAGCTGTGGCTATACTAATATCTAACAAAATTGACTTCAAACTAAAATCAGTCAGAAGAGATGGAGATGGACACTTTATACTCATAACAGGAAAAATTCATCAAGAAGAAATCTCAATCCTGAACTTCTATGCCCCTAATGTAAAAGCTCCCACTTATGTAAAAGAAACAATTCTAGAACTCAAAGCACACATCAAACCCCACATATTAAAAGTAGGAGATTTCAACACTCCTCTCACACCAATGGACAAGTCATCCAGACAGAAACTTAATAAAGAAATACGGGATCTAACAGATGTAATGAATCAATGGACTTGATAGACCAAACAGGAAAGAATGCATTCTTCTCAGCGCCTCATGGAACCTTCTCGAAAATCGATCATATACTTGGTAACAAAGCAAACATCCACAAATACAAAAAAGTTGGAGTAACCACCTGTGTCTTATCAGATCACCATGGAGTAAAGTTAAAATTTAACAACAATTCTGCCCCAAAAACCCTACAAATACATGGAAACTGAACAGTCAACTACTGAACCACTCCTGGGTCAAGGATGAAATAAAGAAATTTAAGTCTTCCTTGAATTCAACGAAAATAAAGAAACAGCATACCCTAACATATGGGACACTATGAAAGCAGTGCTAAGAGGAAAGTTCATAGCACTTAGTTCTCACATAAAGAAAACGGAGAAAGCACACATTAGTGAATTAACAGCACATCTGAGAGATCTAGAAAAAAAAAGAAGCAGACTCACCCAGGAGGAATAGAAGACTGGAAATAATCAAAATGAGGGCTGAAGTCAACAAAATAGAGACACAGAAAACAATACAAAGAATCAATGAAACAAAGAGCTGTTTCCTTGAGAAAATCAGTAAGATCGACAAACCCTTATCCAATCTAATCAAAAGGCAGAGAAAGAACACTCAAATTAACAAGATCAGAAATGAAAAGGGGGAACATAACAACAGACAATGAGAAAATTCAGAGGATCTTTAGGTCTCACTACAAAAGCCTGAATGGCACAAAATTGGAAAATGTAAAAGAAATGGACAGTTATTTAGATACATATGATATACTGAAATTAAATCAGGACCAAGTGGACAATCTGAATAGACCTATAAGTCGCAAAGAAATAGAAGCCATCATCAAGAACCTCCCAACCAAAAAAAGCCCAGGACCAGATGGTTTTAATGCAGAATTCTATCAAAACTTCAAAGAAGAGATAATACCTATACTCCTTAATGTGTTTCACATAATAGAAACAGAAGGGACATTGCCAAACTCATTTTCTGAAGCTACAGTTCCCATGATACCAAAACCACACAAAGACACAACCAAGAAAGACAATTACAGATCAATTTAACTTATGAACATTGATGCAAAAATTCTCAATAAAATACTGGCAAACCGAATCCAAGAACAC
>JAQHUG010000033.1:5849167-5884622 GCA_028555095.1 Dicrostonyx torquatus | reverse complement strand
AGAAGGGAATAAGATATCTACATTAAGGGAGTCATTTTAGGATTGGCAAGAGACTTGTCTCTAGAGCGGATCCCAGGTGTCCACAGGGATGTCCCCAGCTATGTACTTGGGCAGCAGAGGAAAGGGTACCTGAACTGACCTGGTCCCATAGTTACATTGATGAATATCTTGATCATCACGATAGAAATTTCCTTCGATGGATGGAGATAGAGACAGAGACCCACATTCACATCAGAGTAAGGAATTGAGCTCCAAAGGTCCATTCGAAGGGCAGAAGGAGGGAGAAGATGAGCAAGGAAGTCAGGACCGCAAGGGACTGGCCCACAACCGAGATAGTGTGCCTGATCTACTGGGAGCTCATCAAATCCAGCTGGACCAGGACTGAATGAGCATATGACCAAACTGGAGTCTCTGAATGTGGCTGCCAATGGGGACTGACTGAGACACCAATGATAATGACACAGGGACCTATCTCTTCTGCATGTATTGGCTTTTTGGGAACCTATTCTATATGGATGCACACCTTTTTAGGCCGGGATGGAAGGGGGAGTTCCTTGGGCTTCCCACAGTGCAGGGTATCCTGCCCCCTCTTAAGGAAGCAGGGGGAGGGAGATGGGGTATTGGGGGAGTTGGAGGGCCTGGGACAAGGGGAGTAAATGTAAATTTTTCTTTTAACAAAAAAAAAAGGAAAGAAAAATCTATCAGAGAGTGGCTGGAGAAACGACTGAGCAGTTAAAACCACTCATTGATGGTGCAAGAAACCCAAGTCCAGTTCTCAGCACTCATACAAAACAGGCAGCCACTGCCTATAACTCTCTATATGGATGTTATATGTACTCATATGCACATATTCATACAGACACACACACCCATACACATGCTTAAGATAATAAAAATAAATTATTTTAAAATGATATTGCATTGTAGTATTCTGTTGTTAATGATTTGAAAACAGTATAAGTATTAATTTTACAAAGGATTTGAAAAATAATGGAAATGTTCCCAAAAGTTTCTTACAGCTAGTCTGAATGTCCCAAATGCTTAATACCCTATGACAAAAAATTCTTCTATGAGTAAAGGAAACATCAATTTAAAACTTTACATTAACATTTTCTAGAAGGTAAATATGTTAACATGTTAATGTCTATATATGCAGAAACTTTCCCCTGGCTTTCTCTCACAGATGGAAACCTGAATGAAATATTCTCAAGCCAAAAACAAAACAACAAAAGACTTTGTGAAATCCACTAGGCAATTTCCTATAAGAATTTTCAGATGTCTTTCATCAAGTCAGCTAGTCAACATTCTTCCTGACTTCCCTTTTATTCCAATAACTACAAATATCACACGGTCTTATTTATGTATGAATATAAACATAAATACATATTTTATATCACATACATAAAACACTGAGGAAGGTGGATGATTTCTTTTTATACTCTATTTCTATATTTTTTTTCAGGGGCTGAATTTTATCATAAAATATCAGTTTATCATGTTTATATAATTCTTTTCATTTTAATTAAATAATGTTACATAAATTTAAAAGTTTAAAGTTAATTTTTACACAGAAATTTATTTACTGATATTGTTATTTTGATGACTGACCTTATATTCTTCAAAGAAATCCAAGTAGCAAGAAACTAAAAACATAATTAAATTAAATTCAAAGTGCTTTAAAATTCTCAAAAAATTATTACAAGGGTGGAACATGTGAATGTAATATTCAACCTTACTTTTAAAACTGATGAGAAAACCCTAGAATAGGGAGTTTTCTGTTATATTTCACAGTCCTTTCCTAAATTCTAATTCAGCACTGAACCACTTCATTTTCTCTTCCAGACTTTCTTTGTAATCACACAAAAGTTCTTTCTCAGATTATTAGCATCTGTTATGACACCTGAAAACTACATCCAATATTTTAAAAATGTAACTGTTCCTAGTCCAGTACGACAGTTCGTTCAGTGAATCACACTAGAGCTCAATGAGACGCTGCAAATAAAGGAACACATAAAAAAAATCTGCCTGAGTAAATTATTTTTCGCTCCTTATTTTCATTTAGTCAAAATAACATGATTTATAATGAAAGATATTTTGAATCAGTAGTAAATTAGAAGAGCTCTGTCATACGTTTCTATTTGCCGAAACACTAGCTAGAACTATGGAAAACTGAATCATTGAAGACTACCTTCAATATGTGCCAAACAGTAAGTCAATAACCATGCCACACTCAAACCTAAAATCCTAAAGGCTTCAACTTGTTAGATAAAAGTAGTTTTTCATTCCACCCTTTGGTAAGATACAGTACTGTAAAACCATTATAACAATAATATTTCTTCACTTTTTGACATCTGAAAATCCTTTTTAAATAGGATCGATGGTGTAATGTCAGTTCCTTACTCCAAAATAAATAAATATATCAATATTGAAAACAAATCAAATTCTTAGAAATCAATTAATCATTTGCACAAAAATTTTATATTCTAAACAAAAATTGCTATCCTCAATACACACACACACACACACATACACACACACACATATATATATATATATGGCTTCTTAATATATATTGCATATAATGCTCCACGTGTGATTTTATATATATATTTATATATAAGATATGTACTTAAAATTAAAAGAACTTATTCAGGCTTTATGTAAAAACATCGTTCCATCTATCATTCATACTTGCAGATGTAGTTTAGGAAGTGATTCCATCAAAAACATTTTATGTTGCATATGACCCCTCCTCCCTCCCTGTTTTTGGCATGAATAGTTTTCTATAATGTCTGCAAACTTGCCCTGTCAACATCACAGCTCAACACAAATACCTGCTTTGGTTTGGGGTTATAGTAACAAGCTGAATCAAAGTCTTCAAGCACTCCTGCCTCAGACATCCATAGCATAAATGCTAAGAGTTCACTAAGCATCTCCAATTACAATATAAGAGTAACCAGCATACACATTAGGTGATACCTCAGACAGTGTGAAAAATAAAATCTCAGTCATTTCTTTTGCTTCCTCTATGAACACATCTGTAATAACAACCCTGAGCCTGGTAACCCAGTTTCAACAATTTTTAGCATTACTTGTAGCTAGTTAGTTTTGCTATAAGAACAACTCTGAAGAAAGCACTTGTAGATCTGATCTTCCACCTTTAGCAAAAAAAGTAATCTAATTCATACCAGAAAGCATTAAAAAATGGTCAGAATAGCTTCAATAGCTTCCTTTGATTATTTGACAAGAACTGAGGAAAAACAACATAGTAGTAACAAAGCAGGAATGGACTTCTGAAATTCATCATTGAGCTTCCTGTTAGCACTTCCCAAAATGTGTATAAAAATCCTCACACCTGTAACTCGCTTCCTCCAGGGCAATATTGAATGTGCATTTATTGCTTCACAACAGCGTGCACTGTTTATACTAGCAATACTTTGGTATTTAAAAATTTCATCAACAATTTTATACTAAATGAATTTAATTTTTCTATTGATAGATTTTTTTAAATTGAGTATATAACAAAAACGTAACAATGAAAAAAGGGTGGATATTGAAGAAGGAAATAAGATATCTACATTAAGGGAGTCATTTTAGGATTGGCAAGAGACTTGTCTCTAGAGACTTGGTTCCCAGGTGTCCACCGTGATGTCCCCAGCTAGGTATATGGGCAACAGAGGAGAGAGTGCCTGAAGTAGCCTTGTCCCATAGTCACACTGATGAATATCTTGATCATCACCATAGAAATTTCGCATGATGGATGGAGATAGAGCCAGAGACCCACATTCACATCAGAACAAGGGACTGAGCTACCAAGGTCCAGTGGAAGAGCAGAAGGAGGGAGAAGATGAGCAAGGAAGTCAGGACCGTGAGGGACTGGCCCACCGACAGAGACAGTGTGCTTGATCTTTTGGGAGCTCATCAAATCCAGCTGGACCAGGACTGAATGAGCATATGACCAAACTGGAGTCTCTGAATGTGGCTGCCAATGGGGACTGACTGAGAGACAAATGATAATGGCCTTGGGACCTATCTCTTCTGCATGTATTGGCTTTTTGGGAACCTAGTCTATATGGATGCACACCTTCTTAGGCCGGGATAAAGGGGGAAGAGCCTTGGGCTTCCCAGAGGGCAGGGTACCCTGCCCCCTCTTAAGGAAGCAGGGGGAGGGCAAAGAGGTAGTGGGGGAGCAGAAGGGCCTGGGACAAAAGGAGGAAGTGTAAATTTTTGAATTAAAAATAAAAGAATATCAAAGAATAAAAGAAAAATGACAAGTATAACAACTTATATGACCTCTAAGTTATATAAAAATATTAGCCAGGATATACATATTATATGCTGGTAGCTCACTGTTATTTAAGATAAATAAGTGTAAATTTTTTCTGTGTGAATTTCAAGAGGGAAAGTCTGTGAAAATATAATTTCTCATATTTTACTGCTGTAAGAATGGAACATTTATTTCATTCTCTTTTTTTTCTGTAAAACTACAAAGGTCACAGATCCACAGTTGACAAGACCACAGACACCAATTAGTGAACCACTGCTATAATGGACAGAACACGGAAGTACCAGGACACATAATGCAACACAGAGCTTTACTATTTAAGAAAACTGCCTTGGGAGTCAAGAAATTTCCGAAGTAACAATCGGGTTACATAATAAACAATCCCCTTCTTATGTGAGTGAAAACAACGCTTATTCTAAAGACTTCACTCTGAAACATTATCAGAAAAGGATCTCTGCTAAAACAAGGAGCATATGACCAAACTGGACTCTCTGAATGTGGCTGCCAATGGGGACTGACAGATAAGCCAATGATATTGGCACAGGTAACTATCTCTTCTGCATGTATTGGCCTTTTGGGAACCTATTCTATATGGATGCATACCTTCTTAGGCCGAGATGGAGGGGGGAGGGCCTTGGGCTTTCCACAGGGCAGGGTATCCTGCCCCATATCAGGGAAGTAGGGGAGGGTGGTGGGGTAGTGGGGGAACGGGAGGGCCCGGGACAAGGGGAGTAAATGTAAATTTTTCTTTTAACAATAAAAAACAAAAACAAAAACAGTTCAACGAGCAAAGCAGTGTAAAACAGAAGGCATAATGTTGGAACATTTCCACCTCAAATGTTCACTATACTACAGGAAATTCAAGTATGGATGTGCACTTCAGACTACAAATGCTTACATAAATCTCTACCTGGTAACAGTCATGTACACACGGGCATCCTACATAATCTCTACCTAGTAACAGAGATGCACAAGTGAGCATCCTACTACCACACTTTCTTTGTTTCTTATTCAGACAAAGCATTAGTTTTCACCATAGCGTTCTCATATTGAGTTTCTTCTGTGGTTTCTCTTTCCCTCTTCTCCCTCACCCCATGTTTTCCCTGCATTCTCCCTCTCCAATAGTCTCCTGTTGTATCACAGCACTTTTGCTCTACCCTTCCCATTCTTCAACACTTATTTCCCAAACCCTTTAAGCATACTACGAAAAAAAAAAGCCTAAAGAAATTAAACTAGAATAAAAATGGCCAGGTAATGGTGGCACACACCTTTAATCCAAGAATTTGAGATGCAGAGGCAGGCAGATCTCTGTGAATTGGTCTCCAGAATGGTCTAGACAGCAATTTCCAGGACAGTCTGGACTACAGGAAGAAACCCTGTCTTGAAAATCAAAGAACAAACAAAAACAGAAAAAAAATGAAGCTTAATTACATTTATGAAATTTATGTAAATTAAGTTCTGTTCTATCAGCTTTCTTCACTTTATTTATCTAGTACTATATTTATATAACATTGAAATACTTAGTTTTCCCAACCCATGAATGACATATGAAAGGAGGTACTTTTTTCTAGCACTACGTACTTCTGCCTCTATGTTTTCTACAATCTTGCATGATGGACAAATGTACAGAGAAGGACCTTTCTGCCTCTACTGATTTTCTTACTATATAAATGTTGCAAAACTTACTTTTAAAATGTTCTCAAAAGTACACAGTATGATATTTTTATAGTTATTAAAGTCTATTTGTAGATATGGATGAAATTTCCAAAAATTTGAAGGAAATACACAGAAATGCAAAAAATCTGAGGCTGTATCCCAAAGTTGCTAAAATTTATTCAACACAAGTCAGTATCATAATTTAAATGCTGTGAGATCTGCACTAAGTGAGTTGAAATTGTGTCAATTACTTGATCCCAGAGATATTATCATCTTGACTTGGCAACAAACAAAACTAGTAATCATAAAGGGTTGATACAATCTTCTATATAAAATATGAAATATTCTTGTTTCTTTTGGAGTAGATTTTGATACACATGCTCACATGTATATATATATATATATATATACATATAGACACGATTATGTACACAAAAACACACAGAGAGACATCACAGCTTTGTATCATGCAATGGTTTTTCCAAAATAAAAAAATTTCTACAAAAGCCTTTGCAATATCCCACTCTGAGATCTCAATATTTGCCTATTTATAATGGGTTAAAACTTACGCTAAAGTCAGAATGTTGGGTTCAAATGATTTATATTGATAAATTATAATGATACTCATGATAATATCCCAACAGAAGTGTCTGTCATTTCAGGTAAGATAAATAATCTTGGCAGAATTAAAACAAATGTTGAGGTGATTATTACTGTGTACATTTTAAAGCAACCATAAGCTTCACAAAATGAATCAAAACCACACTTGCAATTCTCACAAAGTTTATATAAGGACTACTCCAAAAGGTCATTCATCTGTCTTTCTTTCACACACATAGGAAAAAACACCAATAATTTGTCCCTGGTTATAAAGATGTGACTGTTTTTTAATTTTTATTTACATTTAGAATAAGCATTTCTTTAACATTTGTCTTAAAACTGTGATTTTTTAGATGAAGTACAAAAGAGTATTTATTAAAGATTTTTATCTTACAAAGGATTTACACTGATCCATGCATGTCCTAGCTTACCTCTACAACTTCATCCTTCATAGGTATAAAGCATATATGTTCACTAGACTTGGGGAACTGTCAAGAGACTTAAACCAGCCTTGCCCAATCATCTGAGAATTAATTCACCTATGACCTTTTTTTAAAATCTTTATACTTTTAGACATGGTGTCTTTTTCTAGACTGTCTAACATTTTTCTCGGGTTAACTCTGAAAGCAACATATTTCGTTATGTGTCACTATGTAGGGGTGTCCAAAATTTTGATATTACAATAATCTTAGCATCTATAAAGTCAGACATACAACCAAGTTACTGAACAAATTTTAGTGATATAATGTATGAGATCATAATTTATGATTGAGGGCACATTTGTAGAAATCTCTGGATATATGCATTCAGCTATGGGGTATATAAGTCTGATGGCTTTGATAGCAATTATTATTAAATATTGAAATATTTGATGGTCTGCCAGATTCTTCTATACCATATATCCATTGAAAATACAGAATATATACTTATTGTTTTTCTATTTCTAGAATCTAAACAATAGCAGGTATTGGCTAAACATAGAATACATCAAAACATGCCAGGCAGGGGTGGTGCACGCCTTTAATCCTAGTACTCAGGGAGGCAGAGGCAGGTGGACTTTCGTGAGTTCAAGACAAGCCTGGTCTACAAAGTGAGTTCCAGGACAGTCAGAACTGTTACACAGAGAAACTTTGTCTTGAGAGAGACAGAGAGAGAGAGAGAGAGAGAGAGAGAGAGAGAGAGAGAGAGAGAGAGAGAGAGAGAGAATATCAAAACATACAGCAAACTACTCAAAATTACCCAACAGAAAAGAGGTCTTACATTATTGGAGACACACTCCTTATAAGTAACAATGCAAAATTATATCAGCTAGAAATCACACTCAGCAGCACTAGTCTTTAATAGTATTAGAGGTTATCCTGCTAGAAGTTGAAAATGGAGGGAGATATTTATCTTTTTTTCTGGCCATTTTGTTTGCAGTTTTGAAGGTTACATGTAAAGAAAAGGAAGTCTTTCAAAGCTAAAAAAAAAACAAAAAGGAATTGTACATTTGCAAAACTGGTGATTATAAATACAACTTAAAGGGGGAAGTGTTTAAAACCATCCTCTGTTGTCAGGAAATGGGACTGCATCTTGTGATATTTTAGTGATGGTATTAAATGTGGATTTCAAACCCACTACATTATGTAGACAGAGAAAACTTGTCCATTAGGAAGAATTCTACCAGAATTTTTTCATACCATTGATTGTCCCAGACAAAGCAACAAAATATCTAACTTAAAAACTCAAAGAATTTATGTGATTTGGCACTTTAGTATAAATTTTCAGTATACTAAATTTTTTACATACAACTAAAGAAAAATTTAGAAAAATAAAAAGCAAAAATATATTTGAGAATAAATTATTCAGAAGTCCATCAAATGATTGCACTATAAATATTTGATATTTAAATAAACCTGATTCCTACCAATAAAACTGTAATTCATTAACTCATTTTCAATTACTTTTTAAAAATCTCTGCAGTCAAGAAATCTCTCTTCTAAGTAGTCAAACTAACAGTTAAAGTCAAGCTAAATTCTGAAACTTCAACCTTGGGTCTCATATTTGAACTAGTCTCTTCAGTTGCCTTTCCAATATTGCCCCTGAACTAAACATTGTTAGTGCAGACATGTAAGCATGAAACAGATTCTAAGTTGTTTTTACTGAAATTCAAACAAGTGAAATATTGTTCTAAATTCTTTCTCTATCTCTTAAAAAGATATTGACACACTATAAACTATGTATCCTCTGTACACACCTAATATAGTTTCTGTTCTTTAATCTCTATAACTATTTGTTATATGTTGATTCATTTGGCCTTATTTGAATTTCATTTATGTATCACAGAATGTAGTTCAACTATATTGAGGTTGTATGTTATATTTTCTGAGCTATTATCAACTATTAGAAACCATTCAGAATGGCAAAAATGTTCACACCCTAAGAGGCAAACAGGGCTGTAGATGGAAGTTTCTGTCCCGCCTGGTCCTGCAGCCATTCAGTCTCAAAGAACCAAACATTGAACTTCAAAATCTGTCTCTGGGTTTTTATTAATCGTGCTACACAGGGCTGAGAGTAGCTATCTGTCATTGTTCTGCATGAATGGCTATGACTACATAGTTAGAGATACATTTCACTTTTACTGGTTGTAAATAAATTTAAGTTTGTGTCAACTACATACACTTATATAAACTTACATGTTATGATAGTCTACATTTTCATCTAACCTTTATAATTCATTCTACAATTTAAATTTTTCATATTTAAAGCTGTGTAAAGTTTTTCCTGTTTATATTATCTCAATGCTCTATAAACCAATTTATTTTCTTAAATTCTGAATCAAACTTCTATGAGATAAATTATGAGAATACAAAGTGAAAGACAAAAGAATTTTAAAAAGCTCGGAATGTTTCAGTATTGATGTAAGTTGCAATTTCATTTGGTTCAATTTGAGGGTAGTTTGTCCCCATTCTGCACAGCCATGTATTTTCCTATAAACTAAAAATAATTCCAATTCTAATTAAATTGGGCTTCCGACTTTTGTCTGACAATCTTGTTTGCTTCCGACTTCCAGGAAAATCTATATATGTTTTTCTTTGGGTTCACCTTGCTATTTGGCTTCTGCAGGCTTGTGAGCTATAAGCTTACTGTCCTTTGTTAATGGCTAAGGTCCACTAATGAGTGAGTACATACCATACTCATCTTTTTGGGTTTGGGATATCTCACTAAGGATAGAGTTTTCTATTTCCATCCATTTGCATGGAAAATTCAAGATGTCATTGTTTTTTTTTCGGTTAGTTATTTTCCTATTTTTTTTTTTTCCAAAACTTCCTGATCCATTCCTCCATTTAAGGGGATCCTAGTTTTTTCCTGGTTCTGGCTATTACAAATAATGCTGCTATGAACATAGTAGCACAAATGCTTTTGTAGTACGGTTGGGCATCTCTTGGGTATATTCCCAAGAGTGGTATTGCTGGATCCTGAGGTAGGTTGATTCCCAGTTTCCTGAGAAACTGCCACACTGATTTCCAAAGTGGTTGCACAAGTTTGCATTCCCACCAGCAATGGAGGACTGTTCCCCTTACTCCACATCCTCTCCAGCATAGGTTATCATTGTTTTTGATTTTAGCCATTCTGACAGGTGTAAGATGGTATCTCAAAGTCGTTTTGATTTGCATTTCCCTGATCGCTAAGGAAGATGAACATGACCTTAAGTATCTTTTGGCCATTCGAAATTCTTCTGTTGAGAATTCTCTGTTCAGATCATTACCCCATTTTTTTAATTGGGGAATTTAGAATTTTTATGTCCAGTTTCTTGAGTTCTTTGTATATTTTGGAGATCAGGCCTCTGTCTGATGTGGGGTTAGTGAAGATCTTCTCCCATTCAGTAGGATGCCTTTTTGTCTTAATGACTGTGTCCTTTGCTTTACAGAAGCTTCTCAGTTTCAGGAGGTCCCATTTATTAATTGTTGTTCTTATTGTCTGTGCCCCTGGGGTTTTACATAGGAAGTGATCTCCTGTGCCCATGTATTGCAGGCTACTTCCCACTTTCTCTTCTAGGAGGTTCAGTGTGGTCGGATTTATATTGAGGTCTTTCATCCATTTAGACTTAAGTTTTGTGCATGGTGATAGACAAGGATCGATTTTCATTCTCCTACAGGTTGACATCCAATTATGCCAGCACCATTTGTTAAAGATGCTTTCATTCTTCCATCGTATACTTTTAGCTTCTTTGTCAAATATTAGGTGTCATAGGTTTGTGGACTAATATCCGGATCTTCAATTCGATTCCATTGGTCAGTGTCTCTGTTTTTATGCCAATACCAAGCTGTTTTCAATACTGTAGCTTTGTAATAGAGTTTGAAGTCAGGGATGGTAATGCCTGCGGAAGTTCCTTTGTTGTATAGGATTGTTTTGGCTGTCCTGGACTTTCTGTTCTTCCATATAAAGTTAGTTATTATTCTCTCAAGGTCTATGAAGAATTTTGTTGGGATTTTAATGGGGATTGCATTGAATCTATATATTGCCTTTGGAAGAATTGCCATTTTTACTATGTTGATCCTACCGATCCAGGAGCATGGGAGATTCTTCCATTTTCTGGTATCCTCTTCAATTTCTTTCTTCAAAGACTTAAAGTTCTTGTCAAATAGCTCTTTTACTTCCTTGGTTAGTGTTACCCCAAGATACTTTATGCTATTTGTGGCTATCGTGAAAGGTGATGTTTCTCTGATTTCCCTCTCTGTTTCTTTATCCTTCGTATATAGGAGGGATACTGATTTTTTTGAGTTGATCTTGTATCCTGCCACTTCACTGAAGGCATTTATCAGCTGTAGAAGTTCCTTGGTAGAGTTTTTGGGGTCGCTTATGTACACTATCATATCGTCTGCAAATAACGAAAGTTGGACTTCTTCCTTTCCAATTCGAATCCCCTTGATCTCCTTATGTTGTATTATAGCTATTGCTAAAACTTCAAGCACTATATTAAATATGGAGAGAGTGGACAGCCTTGGGCTTTCATGTTACATGGCTTAAATGATTTTTTTTCTCTGTAGGCAGAATAACAACCTATTGTCTCTCTCACTGGTCAATATTTGCTTAGTAAATTTAAATATTTAGAATTTTAACATGTGAAGAATTTACATACACAGCACTTTTCAAATAGGTAGCACAAAAATCCTATGAGTCATCCTTAAGAAACAAATTTGGGAAAGGAGCTGTGAAGGACAGTATCTCTCACAATGGCAAGGATGCTGAGCACTGCCTGCTCACAAAGACCAGTCACAGGTACTATTTGAGCTTGGACATGGTAATTCTTTCTCATTTGTCTTCCAAGGAAGAGCTGAGATTTCCAAAAGCCATACAGTATAATTTATTCCTCAAACTTCGCTAAAAAGTCAAAATCTTAGTGTGTCTGGGAGCTTCTAAACCAATTTCTTGATACTCTAAGCAAGGACTCAGGCTCAGAGAGATTATGAGAATCACCTCAGAGGTCTGCAGTTATATTTGAATTATATTCAAAGCCAAACCTTATGAGTCAAATACAATGTCTTATTTTACTCCAAGAATTCATAAGTTGAAGTGAAAAGCAACGGAATTTATTATTTATCAAAATAGGAGTGTAATTTAAGGTTACCTATCATTATCAAGAAACAATTAGACGTATAGTTGAAAATTGGCTGATTTGACACTGTGATCTATACAAATCTTTAAAAAAAAAAAAAACTACATCTCCCAGGATGTCTTCTAAAGATTTCATTACTACTACAACTATTCCTGAAGGTGCCACAATCATCTTGCATGTTTAACACTTTATGTCCTTCAGATATAATCAACAAATTAAGCATGTAAGTTTATAGATACTCGAAAAACAGGAAACATTCATCAATCTCTGCACTTGTGTCATTACACAATCCATAAGAAACACCATATACTTTGGTGTGAGTGTGTGTGATCTCTGTGTATATGTTGCTCCTAACATTTGACTGCATCTTTAAACTTTCAAAAAAATATAATTGCCTATATATTTACCATTGCTGATACTTGTTTCTATTATTACAAATTAAAAATTTCCATTCATCTGGTGTTATTTTTCTTACTCTCACCATACTTCTAACACTTGTAGGACACAGAAGTGAGTGACTTTGTCTTCAAAAAGAAATGTTTTAAAATTGTATCTTGATTTTTTTTTCTTTTAACACTTTGAAGACACCATTACAACGTTTTCTACTTTGTATAGTTTCTGACAAAATATTTTTGATAATTATTTCTCCTTGTAATTATGCCAAATATTTATTATCTCTATAACCTTTTGAGATTTTTTTCTCTCTCTCCTCAGTCCCTCTCTGTATGTGCGATGTGCTCATGTTTGTGCAGATGTGGGGGATTCACCAGAAAAAGAATATCATGAAGCTTCCTCAATTGTTCTCCACCTCATTTTTTTTAAAGATTAAATTTTGTTTTCAGTGTATGAAAGCTCACAAGCATGTATATGTGTGTATCACTGAAGTGTCTTGTGACCTCTGAGGTCAGAAAAGAATTTGGATACCCAGGAAATAAAATTAGAGATATCTGTGTGTCACGTGGATGCTAGGAACAGAATTTAGGTCCTCTGCAATAAAAACTGCTCTTAGCAATCTTTTGCCCCTCCACCTTATTTTTTAAGATATGGTGTCTCACTTTCCCTGGAACTCATTGATGCAGCTAGACTGGCTCACCAGAAAGCTCCAGGATCTATCTTTGTCCACCTACCCAGTTCCAGGATTGCAGACCTATGCTCCCACACCCACTTCTTGGTGGTTTTCAGTAGTTTCAGTATAACATATCTTAATGTGATATTCATTGCTTTTAGAATAACTATGGTTAAGATCCTTGTACCTTTCATATTCAGTTGGTGTCATTATTTGTTTAAATATTTATCACCCTTTCTCTGTATTCATTTTTAGGTGTTATAAACTGCTTCATGGTATTGCGGACATCTCTGAGATTTTGCATATCCAGGGTTTATTTATTTCCGAATTTTGTTTTTCAGTGTGTTTGAGAGTGGACATTTTCTGTTGCTGTGTCTTCATAATTTCCAATCTTTTCTAAGATAATGTCCTATTATCACAATGAAATACAATTGACTTCAATTATATCTTCAGCTATAAAAAGTCCAGTTGGTCCTATTTTATATCACTCATTTCTCTTCACTACAGTCATGTTTTCTTTTAAATCTTTTGGTATATTATAAAAGCTGTTAAAAAAATGTTTCTATTCCAATTCCATTATCTTTCTTTCTAGGCCTACTTTTTTGTTGGTGGTTTTGCTTCTGTTTAATAGTTATATATTTCAGTTTTTAATGCATTATAAATTTTAGTTTGGTATCAGTCCCTGAAGTATAAACTTTCTGCTTTTGATTTTTTACTTTTGGTAAATTTTGATTAATTACTTTAGGTAATGGCAAGGTACCCTTTGTCAGTCTGTTCAATGACTTGCAGACTGGGTTGGTCCTTGTGAATCTCCTTTCAAAGATCTGATAAGACAAGCCTAGATACACTGCCCTTGATACTTGTTGGGTTTTATTAAAATGGGGTGGTCTTTCTGAGGTACCATCAAGGTTTCTCAGCAGCACAGGATTGCCCATCAGACTTCCCTTCTTCAGCCATGTCTTAGAAGGGTCTGACTACTTTTCAAACTGATGGGTAACCTTGGTATTATCCATGTGATGTTACTTTTGCAGACATGCACAATACAAGAGTTATGGAGCCACGGAGATTTCTGCCAAGATTTCAGAGGGAGACCTTGGAGGAATGTATGCCAGGGTCAACATCTGTGTAGGCAATCCCTGAGAGAAAAATGTAAAGTGAAAGTGTACACCTAAGCTGCAGTGGGAACCCCAAGTGGTAGAGATGTCAGAAATATGAAATAACTGATGAGAAAAGTTGCAAGCAACAAATGAAATTGACTATGGAGAGAATACATATATTCTACAAACTGAAACCCCACATAGAATTTCATGCTTTCCTTGTTTTGCATTTGCTTTAATCCGGTGTGTGTTTCCATGTCCAATCTTCTTCTTCAAAGCCTCAATGTTTACTGTGCCCCTCTCTTCTCTTTCAGAACAACAATGTTTGCTATGCCATATTCATTGGAAGAATATAACTTATTTAGTATTTTGATAAGGTTTGTATCTAAGAGTCCACCTAAAGTCTCAAAACAGACTTGGATATTTGGATGGTGTAATGTTAAGAGAACCATGAGAGGTGAACTAAGCATAATTTTCATTTTGAGATAGCCATAAACCTTTGAGGCCTTGGGCAAAATGCTATGATTTGACTCTTAAACATCCCCACTGGCCTATGTGTCTTAGACTTCATCTGATGGTGGTCTCTTGGTAAGTAGTGGAAACATCTAGAGGCAGACTTAGCTGGAGTAAGTGGATCATCGGAGACATGAATGTTATGGTTATTCTGGTCCCTAGTCACTTCCCATTTCTTAACTGGCATGCATTCCCACTGCCTTGAGATGTTCTATCCAAATACATGGGACCATTAACCACAGAATGAAGAGTCTAAGGCTGTGAGCCAAAATAAACCTTTTGTCCTTCAGTTATCATTGCAGGCATTTCAGTCATAGAGACATGAAAAGTAACAAAGACAATACTCAGTGGATGTGAGCTAATATTACTACTTGTGATCCTTTCCTCTTTTTCTACAATAAGATCCTGTTTGTAAATCAAGATCCAATTAAGATGTCATCCCTGCAAATGGTATGTTACCTCTAGATCCAAGATGAGAGCATGTTTAATAATATATTTTCCACTTAATATTCAAATTTTTTTCTTGCTTCTTTACCAACTGATAGTAATCAAGGAAAACTGATGCTTCATTCTCTTCTAAAAGGACTCAAAATACATGGCCCCTCTTGTGCACTGTTACTCACGTGCATGCACAGATGCATATATGCACACATGCACATACACACACACAAAGACACACACATATTCCTAAACAACAAACTTGCTTAATCAGTATAATGTTACTTATGTTTGTGTTTTCAGAGCTGATCAATGACAATGGACAACCGATTGGCATTTTCTACCCTGGCAAGTTCTACCTCTCTGAGATTGGCTTTTCTCAGTTGCCTAAGGAGCGTGGGGAGGGGAATATGGGAAGGTTTGGTTGAAGGAAAGGGAAGGGAGAGGCACTGTAATTTTATTATAATCTCAAAAAAGGTAAAGGAACATCTCACAGTCAATATGAATCCCTTTGTATTTGGCGATACATTAATAGATATGTGACTCAAAAAATAAATTTAAAAACTACTTATGTGAAACTATTGAAATAAATCATAAATCTATATAAATACATTCTCATTAGTTTGGTCAAATCCTTATATGACTATAGCACATATTTACAATATTTTATTATCTAAAAATCTAAATAATTTTATCAGAAAATTAAAAACAGTATTAGAAGCATGACATGATTTGATCTTGGTGAAAAATGATGTATCTTAGTTTCTACACGGTGCCAATTACACATTAACTTCCTCAGTTCAGAATATTATAGGAGAGAAGTTTACCCTGCTGGTTGTAGAATTCTATATCTTTAAGAATTTACACATTTGGTCTGTATGCATCATGTTATACTTTTCAACTCTCCATATTTCACAATTATAACATTCAGTTTTAAAAAAAAAGGCTTTGGAGTAACAGTTCTCAGTTCTGTATTCCATGAGTGCTGGTGGAAAAGGACAGTATTTTAAATATTTAATTTCAGCTGAAAAATGTAAAAATGGAGGCAATAACTTGGGGAATAGATAATGATCAAAAAATAAAGTGAATTCCTTCATCTACAGCTCAAAACTAATTGTTGGCTTTTCTAAGTCTTATTTCCTCAACTATAAGTTGAAAAAAAACATTCTTTTTTTTTTCAGGATCATCAAAGATCAAGTAAAAATATATAGAGGCAATGCTTTAAAAACACATACAGTATATAACTACACAGTTAAACACTGTTAACATTATCCTTGAAAGGACTGCCAAACACGGTGGATTTTTATTTTAATTTGCAAAACTGCACAGCTCCACCCATTCTTTTCTATTCCTATTTGAATATTATCCACAGAGAAAGACATAAACAGTGTCATTTTTGTCTTCTCTATATTACCTCTTTAGGACATGCAAAAATCCTGGGTAACTGCTCTACCTATCAAGCAGCAAGCAAATTCATAAATATGATTTGAAAGTTCATGTTAATAAAAGGACAAATCAAATAATAAATTAAAATTTTGCAAAAATTGATTTAAGGAAGCAGAAAACAATGGAATATTTATAATATAGCTTATTATGTTCTATATGGTTATTCTTTTAAAACTGAGCCTATGAACAGTAAAAAATATTGTCATTTTATTTTATAAGAAAAATATTTTTGGAGGTCCTAAATATAGTCTAATTTTTTTCTTTAAGCTACCTCCATTGTTTCTTTCTGTTGACCACTAGGCAAACATTAAATAATATAGAAGATATTATTTAGATACAAGAAGATAGTATAACATGCCTGCTTGAACTAATTTGTCAGAAAGTGTTTTCTGAACACCAGTACAGACTGGCCATATTATATAATCTATCATCACGTGTTCTGCTTATACACATACTCAAAACTGGTCCAACGACTTATATTATGCCGGTTACCATCATTGCCAGCCCTTTCGCCCTTCATTGCCTGGAGAATGTTCATCAGAACGGGGAAGCAAAACGAACTGCCACAATGCACCATTGATGTTTGAGTGAGCCTGCCCGAGCAGCTGCAACAACAGGGCAACTCCTCAAAGATTCGGCATTGAAACTTACAATTCTCCCTGCTCTTCTCCATCAATGAAAACCTTTATAAGCTGCAATCAATTACAAAATAAATCTTTGAGACAAATCTTATCCTGTCTTCATTTCTCCTCTTCCCCTTTCCTCTCAATACCAAATGTCCTTGGTTTAAAAGAAAGGAAAGGAAAGGGCTCTATTCCCTCCTTTTAAACCTTGTTCTCTGCCTCTCCCTTTCGAAAGTTATAAAAATTCTCAAGAAGGCTTGAAGATGTCTGTTAAACACTTTTGTCTATCAAACCTGCTATGGGCTTT
Source organism: Dicrostonyx torquatus (assembly GCA_028555095.1). Classification (NCBI taxonomy): domain Eukaryota; kingdom Metazoa; phylum Chordata; class Mammalia; order Rodentia; family Cricetidae; genus Dicrostonyx; species Dicrostonyx torquatus. The sequence continues at coordinate 5,866,992 of JAQHUG010000033.1, read as the reverse complement.
TTGTTTGTTTGTTTGTCTGTTGAGATTTTATTGTGGAGTTCTTATTTAAAATCTTCAAAAGGCACTTGATAGTTTGAGCCCACTCATACTGGATTTTTGGCAAAGCATGTTTCTGATTAAAGAAGGATAATCTAAATTCTTAACTGCATGCACAGAATTGCATAACTTCACATTTTGTAAGCCACAACAAAAGTGCCTTATAGTTCCATAGATGAATAGGTAATGATCTAGTTTACAGATAAAAGCATTCCATGATAATTTGTGCACTTAACATGTGAGTGCTGATGTGTAAAAAAAGGAATTAATTATTTAAACACTAATCAAAATGTGAGGAAGCTGTTCTTCATTTAATAAATGCACTGATCTATCAAATGAGATTAAGGATTCTGTCTTTTATATTTCACCTTGTACATTCATGAGTTAATAACTTTGTTTAGAACACAGCTTAACGTCTGAAAATTGTAGCAACAATACTCTTAGATTCCTCTATATGGGTTTTCACTTAAGGCTATATACCTCACCTACATAAGAGGAACCTTTAACAAATAATATTACTCTCAATAACAGAATGCCAACATTTCAGCAATGCCAGCAAATAAATCTATTGCTCCAGATAAATACACACACACACACACACACACACACACACACACACACACACACACTTCATTGAGTTAGTCTCCTATCTGGCTGGGTGGTAAGCAGCAATTCATTTTTCAGAGTTCCAAACCTGAGAGACTACTATCAGAACACCAGCACAGTCGGGTTGTCCTGGCTGCCTTTTCCTGGTTTGCATATGGTCACCTTCTTGCTCTTTCCTCAAGTGAAAGAGAATGCAAAGACAAAAGGAGTATACTCTTCCATTAGAGTACTCAACCCAGCAGAGGAGTCCCATATTGATGACCTAATTATCACCAAAAGGCCCCTTGTCCAAATACTACCACACTAGAGATTACCATTTTAACATGTAATATATAAAGGGCACACACTGCCAATACTGAGCATTGACAAATCTTAGGTTGAATGAAGGGCAGAAGATGGCTGAGTGAGTAAACATGTTTGACCCCAAGCTTAACTACCTAAGTTCAAATCTCCAGACCCACATGATGAAACAGAAAATTGACTTGCAACAGCTATTCTCTGACTTCCACAGTCATGGGTACTCTCTCCCAACCTGCAAAAGATTATTATTAATATTAATAATAATAATAATAATATTTTTAAGATGAGGCACTCTAATAGTTTTATTTCCTTGAAACTATAATGCAATTACATCATTAGCCTTCTCTTTTCTTCTCCCACGCCCTCTCACTCACCTCTTAGCCCTATTTTACTTGAATTCTTCAATTTTTTCCTTTCTTCGGTGTTTTGAAAGCAATAACACATTTACAAAGCTTATTATTTAATATCTCATAATTTATACAAAAAAATTCAAAGCCTAGCAAGATTGCATACTCCCTTAACACCAGAACTCATGAGGCAGAGGCAGATAGATCTCTTAGTGTGAGGTTAGCCTGTTCCATATATGGAAATCCACGTAAACCTGGCTACAAAGTAAAATTTCAAAATAAATGAACAACCAAAAATATTGTATAACCCAACTTTTCAGAATGTGCCAAATTCATTGTAGTGTTGAACTCTTTTTGTTGCTGTTATCATTGAGAATGTATTTTAATTACAACATTTCTCTCTTTCCTTTCCTATCTCTAAACTCTTCCATATAACCCTCCCTACTCTCCTCAAACTGATTCTTTACTTGCTAATTGTTATTGCACACATGTATGTATTTGTATGGCCATAAATGTTTTCAGGGCTGACCATTTGGCACTGGACCAATTGGTGTTATCTTCCCTGGGGAGGATCACCTCTTCTGCTCCCAGCATCACAGTTACCTAGAGTTGTCTGTGTGAATTTGAGGCTTTATAGGCTTTCCCCATGCAGCCTGGTATGTTTGTTGGTGTCCTTGTTGTTCAAGTCATAGTTGAGTCGTCATGTTTGTGACGTTTCACAGCTAAGATTTGGTGTTGCTAGGAGACAATCTTACAGCAAAGTCCCTGACCTCTGACTCTTACAATCATGTCTACACTGCATGCTATCTAGATTTATAAATTTTCAACATAATACAAATATTAATGTATCCTATCAAGGAAAATGAATAATTGCCTTCCTTTCATTCTTCCTTTCCTACCATCTTCTCAATAATTATTCAAGTAGTCTGATGTGATCCCCTTTGTATGCTGTGAATACATTGGTTAATGAAGAAACTATCTTGGCCTGTGATAGGGCAAAAGAATAGAGTTAGGTGGGGAAAACTAAACTGAATGCTAGGAGAAGGAAGGCGGAGTGAGAGAGAAGCCATGGATCCACTGCCAGAGACAGACATGCTGAAACCTTGCCAGTAGGCCACAAACCACGTAAAATATAAAATAATGGAGACGGGCCGGGCGGTGGTGGCACACGCCTTTAATCCCAGCACTCGTGAGGCAGAGGCAGGCGGATCTCTGTCAGTTCGAGACCAGCCTGGTCTACAAGAGCTAGTTCCAGTGCAGCCACAGAGAAACCCTGTCTCGAAAAAACAAAATAATAATAATAATAATAATAATAATAATAATAATAATAATAGAGACAGATTAATTCTAGATGTAAGAGCTAGCTAGCAATACACTTAAGTATTTGGCTACACAATGATTTAATTAATACAGTTTCTGTGTGGTTATTTCAGGAGTCTGGGCAGCCAGGAAACGAACAAGTGGCCCCTTACAACAGCAGTCCATTTTGAAAGCTTATCTACCTGAGTATCAATTCCTCTTTCCTACAGTTAATACTGTAACTTGATCCCCAAGATCTACATAAACATCTTTTAATATTTCATATTCTTAAGCATGAAGAATTCTATTCCAATCTGTCTTATGAGGACAAAGTTATCCATCTTCTAATTCAAAATAAATACCATATTCTTAAAAGCAACTTACAGCTGGGTATTCAAAAACCTCACTTTACCATTTTATCCCTCTTTTTTAAGTTCCAAAATACTATATTATTCTTTTCTCCTAATTTATACCTTTCTGAATATAGCATATCCTGAAATTATTTCTTAGAAACAAAAGGAGATATATGTGGTAGACCATGTACCTAAAATAAAATTTTATCATTAGCTTTGATGAGAAGTTTGACTGGGCATACAGTTACATTTTTTTGTCAAAATTTTAAAGGCATGATTTTGAACTTTGATTGCTCCCATTCAGATGTCAGAAAACATTCTGATTATTAAAATGATGTACGATTTTATCATTTTCTCTACATGCTTCTGCTATCTACTCATTAATGACATTCTAAGTTTCCCTGTGATAAACTTTTGTGGTTATTTACTTCATATTTTATGGATATTCAGTAGACACTTTCAAAGTAGAAATCACATACTTTCTTACCAAAAACTTCCATCATGTTATTTTCTGATGATTTGCTATCATTCTCTCAGCTTTGTTGTCGAGAAATCTTAGTCCAATTTTCAGCTTGATGGATTATTTTTCTGACTTCATCTTTTCTTCTCTGTATTCTACTACTAAACTTCTCACTCCATTTTCAAAAAAGTCAACTATTCTTTAAATACATTTCAAATATTTTAAATGCTCATTCATTGATTATCATTTCCTATATTATCCTATTATGTTTCATGGAATTACCATGTTCTATTATTAATTACAATATTTTTCAGCTTCTGCTACTCATGAGACATAGTGCTTCCAATTCTTCAGTTCTAGAGTGGGAACTAGCTTGCTTCTTACTGATACAATACCCTCCAGTCATTCGGCTTTCTCACTTTAGTAATTTCTTTTATATTTTCCAAATCTTTTATGTCTTTCTACTTTCGTATGATGACAGTTTTCTTTTATTATTTAGATGTTTAGTCCCTTACTATGAAGGAATACAGGGAAATAATTGCTTAATCACTAAGTGTACCTGGAAAACTTCTGCAAATGTTTCTAAAAAAGTTAATTCAACAGATATAATTAAGCTATTGATAAGGTATTAAATCAACTGTAAAAAAATCTTCTGAGATTATCTGATGTAAATATTTGATATTTGTGGTTGTGGTTGTAGCTTTTAACAGCTAAATCACCTCTCAACCTCAGATATGCATATTTTAGAAATAAGAAAACGAAAATTCTCAGGATGTGTGATCTGTGCAGAGTAATTTAAATATCAACTTGCATACCTGGAATTTTATTTCGCTGCCTTATGCTGGATCTCATCTAAATAAGCCCTTATGGTAACTACTTGCTCAAGATTCGCAGGCTAAGTTTAAATAAAATGCTTATATTAACCATCCTAACTTTTAGAAAACAAAACAGAAGAAATCTTCCACTAATAAAATCTGGGAAAGAATGACACCAAGAAGAAATATCTGATTCTGAACATCCTCTTTTAACAAAAATTCCTAATCCACACTCTCCCAGGAAACTCAAAACAACTGTTTTAGCATGAGACACACCCTAAGTTTCAGTCTCATAAATCCCTGGGTCAAATGATGTTTTCTCAAAGTAAGTTTATATTTGAAATACAGCTAGCTTATACACATTACACACATATACAACACATCCCTACTCCATGACCTATGGCTGGCTCATAACTTCTTCTAAAATGGTCTCTTTTCTCTATAAATAACACCACTTCGGTAACATTTTGTAACATTTTGATAAACCATCTTAAGCTTTCCCTTTCCTGTGCAGCATGCCATTCCTGCTCTTCCAACCACTGGTGCCCAATCTCATCCACTCTACCTTCCAACAAGGTCTTAAAGGTCCTAGGAGTCATGGCTTTATTTCAAGTTCTCATCGTGTTTAAACCTGGTAATTTCTGTCTTCTTCCTCATAGATTCTAGTCTCATCTCTTTTTATCCCTCTTCCATAATCAATTGATGAAATATGTCTCAATAGAAATAACAAAAGCATTTTCTTAATTAAAAATCGTAAGTGGATCCCACCTCATTTCTTCCATCTTACTATGCCACACATAAAATACTTCAAGGCCTTTCTTTATATTTCTTCACTTTGATCTCCTATGGTTATATATTAATTTTATTGAACTAAAAATGAGCCAAAAATTTAACTAAAAAATCTATAGGGGAGCTAAGGATGTTTTGGCAGTGCCCAGTACCCATGTGATTTCTTACAGACATCAGTAACCAGTTCCAGGGGACCTGGCACAATGTTCTGGCCTCAGATGGTACCAGTCACACATGCAGTAAATATACATACATACAAATAAAACACTCATGCACATAAATAAATCTTTTCAAAAACTCTGTTGGGTTTCTACTAACCCAGGATTTTCTCTATCAGACAGTAATTATATTTTCCAATCTCTTCTTCCAAAAAAAGAAATCAAAAGAAAGACAGTAATATAATTACAAAAAATTAAGCATGAAAACTAGAATTTTGTGATATTATTCATTTATAGCTATAATATTTTACATTATAAGTACTTAGTAAGGAGTTCTGCATATCATGTTGGGCAAAGGAATTCATATGAAAAAGGAGTCTTCCATAAAATATCAGACTTAACAAATAGACTGAGTACATAGCTACTGAACAGGGAGGGGATAAGATGGGTTATATAAAACAGTTAAGCTTCACTGATAATCCAAGCAGAACTAGTTGTGTCTTGTTGCTGAAGTGGTTCAATAACAGGAATCAATGACCAAGAATACTATGTCTGTAACATCAATGTATACATTAAAGCAGATGGTCTCAGTAACAGATGATAATAATGACTGATGACAACTAACTTTTCTGAGAGCCAGGCATTATTCTGGATACTTTAGATCTCACTAATTCTCACATACTAAAAACAAAACCCTTACTGGGGTACTAATAAAATCTTATTAGGTGAAATGCAGGCAGACATGATGCTGATGAAGTAGCTTTGAGTTCTACTTCCAGATCAGCAGATAACAGGAACAGGATGAGACATTGGGCCTGGCTTGAGCATCTGAGACTTCAAAGTCTACTCCTAGTGACAGACTTCCTCCAACAAAGTCACACATATTCCAACAAGGCTACTCCTCCTAAGAGTGCTCCTACCTATAGGCTTATGGAGGCCATAAACAACCAAACTAGATAAAATTTCTTTTATTCCTATATAAGCAGGAACACTACAAGTAGTCTAAAAATAATGTTAATGTTTCACTGTATATAAAATTAAAATATAAAATTTTGTGCCCATTTATCGATCTTGTAATAAGACAAATGGCTATCACTAATTTTTGGTCTTCTATGGAGCTTTAAATTATTCTTCCTACTTAAATTATACTATAATAAAGTCATGGAGATTTCCAGTTTGTGTTTATTTTCTATCAGTACAAACTTAAATAAACCTAAAAAGCAAGGTAAATGGAAAATCAATACAGATTTCTTACATTTGTCTTTGTAATCTGCAGTTGCCCTGGAACTGCCATGTGTTGCTTGAATTCAGTAAGAAGCTGGTTCAGGAAATGGAATGGGACTAATTCCCATACAGCCAACTTCAGATCCAAGCATATTTCTCTCAAAGTGCCCTCCAAAACCACTGCCAGGGGACCCCGTGATCAGAAAACAACAAAACAGGCCAAGTGAAAAACTGTGTCCCTGAAAACAGCTAGAAGGTAAACCACTTCAGAGAGCTGTCACTATTGTTAATTCCATCATTAAAAGTGAGAAAGAGAAGCTGCAAGGGAAGCTTATACATGAAAAGAAAGGAAATTCAGCTGACTGCCTCAACTTACCCTGCTAGTTTCTGCTGCATGTTGTGAGCAAAGGATGTGACGTTATCTATTAGCTGTTGCTGTTTATTTTCAGTGGAAGTCTCACAAAAGGGGACACTTGTTAGAAGGAGGTAGCTTGTTGTTTCCCAGCTGCCTGGCTAGCTTAGACCCAAAATAGTCACACAGAAACTGTATTAATTAGAACACTGCTTGGCCCATTAGCTCTAACTTCTTATTGGCTAACACTTACATATTAATTTAACCTATCTGCATTAATCTGTGTGTCGTCACGTGGCTGTGGCTTACGAGGTAAAGTTCCCAGTGTCTGTCTCTGGTTGCAGCTCCATGGCTTCTGACTCTGCCTTCTTTCTCCCAGCATACAGACTAGCTTTCCCCACCTACGTCTGTTCTTCCCTGACATAGGCTCAAAGCAATTCTTTATTTATTAACCAATAAAAGCAACACATAGACAGAAGAACCTCCCACACGATTTCCCCTTTTCTGTTTACACAAAAAGGAAAGCTTGAATTTTAACACAGTAAAATTATATATAACAAAACAGCTATTAAGCAAGAATTAGTTACAATATTTATATCTACTTTATCTTTTACCACAACTAAGAAGAACTAAATAACTATAAATTTTTCAATTCTATCAAAGACTCCAGAAAGATATGATATTACCTAAGTAAACAGGAAATGCTTTGTAAGAAACTTCCAAAACTCTAGAATTGTCAGAGACATCTCACTGCCTGGACAGTCATCCTTCTTCTGTAACATTGGAGCATCCATCTTCAGTCTATAGGCCCATAGTATCCAGCAGACTTTTTCATGAAGCAGGAAATTTCAAAGACAATTTCACTTATATTGGTAGCATGCCAGTCACTTTCTTCTATATCATGCAGAATGTCTCAAAGACTCTTTCATGAAGCAGGAACCCTGAAGGATCATCTCACCTTTAGGCAAGTTAAGAAGTCATTTCTCTGCAGGTCCTGTGTGTCCAGTTCATTAAACAGTCCAGGCAAGAGCAGCTTCTTGCCCAAATGGCTAACCAACTCCATAACAAGTCTTTATGATGCCCATCTTCCTCTTGAAGTAGCTTGGTGCTGTCAGGAGCACATGTGTCTCACTGTCATGAAAAGTCTTAAGTTTCTAAACATTTTACACGCCATATTCTGAAGGTCTCTAAAAGATTTGAAGAATACCTATCTAACTGAAATATCTCTATATATCTAGCAAACCTAACTAACATGACTACAAGCTTGACTATTATAGATGACTATATATTAACCTATATTTCTTAATTATACATTTTATTTTTAAATAAATTGCACAAACACAATACCTTAATCAAGATCAGAAAAACATTTAAACAGTATAACAAATTTGACCTTAAATTTTTATCAATAAAACAAGATCCATACCAATGCAAATCTCTATAGCCTAGCCCCTTTAAATGTAAAAAAAAAAAACATTTATAAACAATATTTGGAAATATGGTCATAAGTTTTTCTCCAAACTACTTCCTGCTGTTTACTGGACAAATTCATTTTCTGAGGGGTGTTTAAGGCAACCTTTCTTGGGGTCATAGTCCATCAAACCATATTAGCCTTTAATGAATCCACAGGTTCTCATCCTCTATGGAAACAAAAGAACCTCTTTTCCAAAGCAATATATGATTAGACCCAAATTCTAAAGTCAAGATGCCTGTATAATATACATGCTGCTTTAGCTTAGTAGCCTACAATGAAATGTCTCTCTTTACTTATTCCTTTACAGTTAAAAAAAATTCAAAGAAAACACAATTTTATACATAATCCAGACTCACTGTGAATTTTCCCTCTAAATGTGGCTTATTTTTCGTTATTTCTTTTAAAGACTTTGTTTTATTTTTAAAAACTATTTACTCCTTTTGCACCTATCTAAACTCTTTTTCTTCTCTCTCCCAAGGCTTTGTACACTTTTCCAACACTGTGACCCATTTAGAGGTCTTTTATTTCTGAATCTGTCCTACTATGTATCTGTAATTCTTTACTGTCTAGGAGCACTTCTTAAAATGCTAAGTGATTCTTAAAAACTTAAGCTGCACCATTGCTAGGAGAAATTCAGTAATTTCTGCTTGCTTCACCCAGACCAAAGTGGTGGGACAGACGTCTATTCAGAGGTCCATGTAGCGCAAGCTATGCCCAGAGCCCATTTTCAGGCACACAGCAGGTCTATGTTGCCATTAAGCAAGTTGTAGCAGTCTGCTCTCAAACCCCATTTAAATGATCCATAGCCAGACCTCCCAAGAAAGAATTATAGTTCGCACTGGCAGTGTGTCGCAGAAGGCCAGCATTTCAAAATGGTACGGTATTTTTCTTTTGCTACCACTGAGTCAGGAAAATCTCTTAAAGGAGCTTCTGCATGCTGCCAGCTCCATGGCTTCTCTCTGCATACAGCCTAGCTTTCCCCGCCCAGTTCTGTTCTTCCCTGCCATAGGCTCTTAGCAGTTCTTTATTCATTAACCAATAAAAGCAACACATAGACAGAAGAAACTCCCACACCAGATCTGCTCTGCCAAGAATTTTATCAAGAACTCTACCTGGCTGCCTCAGCTTCCAGTGCATCTCTGCTGGATGTTTAAGTGCCTAATTTGAAGTTTTGCTACCTACCACTTGTTACTTGTATTTTCACTTTGGTTTACTACACACTTAATAATGACATGCATTCAAAATGTAAAGTATAGTTACCACAGATTATTCTCCAGACACTATAGAACAATTCCACTCTCACTGCAGGCAATCTTTCACAGTTACCTGGTCTACACCTATTTAAAATAAGGTTTATTGCAGTGAATCACCTTTAAAAATATTTCCCAAAAGGTTCAACTTAAATTTCACAAAATCAACAACCTTTTTATTTTTGTACTCACATTTCACTTTGCATAATTAAATTATAATTGCACATTCAACTGGTATAAAGAAATTTTAAAACAAACATAAATCACTTGGAGCATGCATATCAGTAAATAAACAAATAAAAATGAACTTTTTTTCCAAAGTAGCTGCTCAAAGACAAGGGTTGGCTTGAAGGACTTTGCATGTATTTTTATTAAACTCCAATTGCAAATATTACTATTTGAAAGGTGATTTCTAAAATATATGTTTACAATTAATAGTAGTAACTTTTCTATAGTGACATCAAAAATTCTACACATACAGATAACACAATCCTTGTTATCTTTAATTAGGAATTCTAGGAGACTAAACCAATTAAAACCTAAAATCACAAAATTCCACCTAAAATACATAATATATAAGGAAGCATATATTCATACACACATTAAACATTGATAAATGAAGTTAAGTTCCAAGAGAGAATTCTACCTCCCAGAAGGAATCCAAACATTATATAAGGAAAAAAACATCTGAATTTAAATTTCAAGTGCAGTCAGTTAGAACTTATTTGATGTAGGATAAGTCACTCTGCCTCCTTGATTTATACAGTCTTGTCAGAAGAAAGAGAAAGCAAAAAGACAGACAGAAAAGTTGTCTCTACTTCACAGATAGCAGGGGGAGGGTGGTGGGGTAGTGGGGGAGCGGGAGGGCCGGGAACAAGGGGAGTAAATGTAAATTTTTCTTTTAACAATAAAAAAAAGAAAAAAAAGAAATATATAATATACATGAAAACTATCAATCATCTAATGTACATAAAAATTATTAGTACAAGAAATCCTTCTTTATATTTTGCACATAGAACTAAAGGAAGGGGAAGTTATTTTAAAAATTATAATACTGAAACATACAAGCCTGAATTTAAAGTTGTGAGTATTGCTCATTAATAGGACATATCATATCATATGTGAGGTCTTGGGTTTAATCCAAAAACAGAAATAAGAAGCTTAAATTACTTTCCTGACTATAGTGGTATCACCAACAAGCAGGAATAGAGACTTCTTGATAATCAGGAACAAAACAGTGTAGGCAGAAGAGTTTGATACCCTAGAAAGTCGAAGAAACTAAAGTGCACAGGATGAACTAATGTACTTACAACTGTAAACACAGAATGAAGTTGAGATGCTCAACAGTGTCCCATAGTAAGTCCTGGCAGTGGCTTTGATAATGTTAGCAAAGAGACTGAGAGAATAATCAAAAATGCTTATATTCAACTTTACCATACCAAATAGAAATGATTATTCAAGTTATAAAATGTGGGTGCATTTACAAATAAATAGGGAACTTATAATTATGTTTACATTATCCCTTTCTACTAGTCAGAGAAATTAATCATAGATTAGGAAGTTAAGAGAACTATAGATGGACATCAGTAATATTCAAGTACTTTTAATTGGATTATTTTGGGTACTGTTTGCTTCCCCTTCTCTCTGGCCATTCATCCAGCAGGAAAAAGTGATCTATAACAGCACCATGGCACGAAGGGATGGGTCTGAGAGCCTGTCTCTCTATGATGACTATTCTTGTGCATCCAGGCCGCCTATTGAAATTAACAATGCCTGCTGCTACTGCTGCAGTCAAAGAGGATCATCCAAACTCTGAAAACAAAACACACCACACAAAACGATAAAAGAGTTCTTATTCCATAGGGTTTAGCTTGCAGCTGGTCATGCATGCCAGAGGGATATGCCATGAGCATGACAAAGAGACTTCCAAAGAGAATGGCTGGGGCAGCCAGCCGGACATTTTGAAATACTTAGGAAAGTATTCTTTTGAAGCTAAGGCAGCAACCAGGCTTCCTTAAAGCAGGACTTGGGAGAGCTGGGCTTTTCTATTTCTACTGACACCCAGGCATGAATATTCTTAAAACTAACGAGACAGGAGATCTCTAATTAGTTATACTTTGCAGAGTTCTCCATTTGTGGTAAGAAATGATACTATAATTGATTTATTTTACTTTTTAGGTAAGGGTCCAATGTTACTCTGGAGTTTAAGACACTATGAAGGAATAGGTGTTGGTCATCCTATTCTTTCTGTAAGATACACTGGGAATACTGGATGATAAATTTAATTGCCATACAGAATAACACACTGGTTAAAACCACCATCTTTCTTCACAGAATAAAAGGGAAAGATTTCTTTAATCACTCATAATGGAGTTTATGTTAGACTAATTAATCACTTATTAAAGTAATCTCACTGGTCAAGTGAACTCTACTATGACTAGACAGGTGGCCTTGCAGAGATTAATCTCATTTACCCTGAGTCCTCCCAGGTAAGGGGTTTTGTTCTAAAGAATAGTAAGATAATATTTATCATACTGTTTTGGTATGAGCACAAATGGCAACTTAATAAATGACATTCCTTGCATTGTTAACTCTAAAAGGAATAAGATAAAATTCACAAATGAACTGAAGTGAAATGGTACATAGTAACAAAAATATTTCCATGGACGCTATTAATGATTCAAAAGTTTTGTACTGTGTATTTTGGGTCAGATAATACTTTAAGAGATGATCAGTTCCTTAAATAGATGGCAAAGTGACAAGAACTCATTGGACAATTTCCACACATCCTCACTCCACTAGTTCTAGTTAACCCCATCAGAATCCAGTCAAGTTCTTATTACAAATATCCAAACTTTAAAATGCTAGCATTTCTCTTGCAGATAAATGTCTGGCATTGCAGGGGATCTAAAACTGTTGATCTTTTTTCCAACTTCCAGCACCCGCTGCCCTCTCAGCCGTTCTACTATCATCTCTCAACAAAACGATGATTATGTGAAGGAAAACTGAGTTTACAAAGCAATGTTCAAAAATACTCATAAAAGTTAATCACCAGTTATACAAAATGAACATTAAGCCTTAAGTCCATTACCAAAATAAGGAATTACTCTTTAAGAAAAACCTAAAACTAACAAGTAGAAAAAGCTATAAATACAATAAAGGAATAATAATGAGAGAAAAGTGTATGAAGGCAATGGGAGATTATCCACTTGTAACAAACCCGATGATTTATTTTCTCCTTAGAATTAAAAAATATTTCAATTTGAAAAAATTTTTGCAAGCATAATGACAACATGGTCATATTTTATAATACTGTATTACTTGGTATTTATTACTATTATTATGGAATTAACTTTATTCTGATTTATCTAACATTACTAATCTTAACTAACATTTATTGAGAACTTATTCTATTTTATTATTTTATTTTAGCCTATTTTGCTAAAAAGATTCCACTTGAATGCTATCCTTTAAGCAAATTTTTAAATGCTTGATATTGTTAAGTGTCATAACTACACAGGTACAATGCTACAGAGTAAATTTCTAGTACTTTTTTATTTTACATAATTTAAACTGTATACCCATGTATTAATAAGTCCCCATTTCCTCCTCTCTCCCAATAAGCAAAATACCACTCAGCTTGTCAATTCAAGTGATTTGGCTATTTTAGATAGCTCATTGTAAGTGCAGTCATGTTCTGTTTGTCTTTCTGTGACTGGCTATCATACTTAAACATACCAGTCTCAGTTTTCATTCATGTTGCCTCAGATAAGAGAATTTTCAAATTTTAAAATACTGTATAATATTCTACCATATATATGTATCACATTCTCTTGATCCATTCATCAGCTGGATATTTAGGTTGTTCCGTTCTGTGGCTATTGTCAACAGTGCTACAGTGGACTTAAGGAGTGCTGATATCTCATGCAAGGTCCTGATTTCAATAATTTGGATAAACAGTGAACAAGAGAATGAAAGTATCTCAAAAAATACATTCCACATATGAAAAGTCCAAGATCAGTTTTCACTGATGAGAAATGAAAAACTTTCCAAAATGTCTACTCTTACCATTCCTCTTCAACAGTCAGAGTAGTTAAAAAAAATAAAGAATCAAACATAATTAACTTAGAAATAAAAGTAAAACTGCCCTGTTTGTAGACAGCAAGATTTTATTTAGAGAAGATCTTAAAGTGTTCCAGAAAGAAAGAAAAAAGTTGTTGGATCTAATATTTATTAGTTTCAGGACACAAAATCAATGAGCAAAAATATGCTACAATTCTATGTATTAACGATAAACTCTTTGTAAATGAAATATGAAAAATATTTCCATTTTAAAAAGCACAAAGCTAATATCAAAAAGAAAAAAGGTTAGTAATTAACTAAAGTGAAAGATCACATATTAGAAAACATAAAAACATTGACTAGAAAAAGTTACAAAAATGCATCTACTGGAAAGATATGCCTTGCTTATAAAAGGGAAGTCTAAATATTATACATTATAAATTGCACAAAGTGACCTTCAAAGTCAATTCTACAAACTTAAAATTGATATATCATTACTATACCATGAACTGACCAATATATCATGATATTCAAATCATTATCACAAAAACCACTCTGAAAGCACCACTCTTCTAAATTCAAGTATTATACAGCAATAGAAATCAAGTTTCATGCTGGCATAAAGACTGGCATATGGTAAAGACAAAAAAATAGAGTCCTCAGAAATACACCTACTACACATACAGATTCAACTCATCTTGATTAAGGAAACTAAGCATATACATGCAGTCTCTTAAGATACTTGGTGCTGTGGGAAATGCATATTCACACAACACAATAAAAGAATGAAAGTAGGCCCTTACCCTGTACACAGTAATAAATAAGTTAAATTTAATACATCAAGTATAAAATTCCAAGAAGAATATAAAGGAAAGCTTCATCACTACGATCAAAGAAATGATATCATGGGTATAACACTAGAAGCAAAGAGAGAAAAACAAAAACATTAAATTCTACATAAAAATCTTTACACAGCTAATAAGTAGACCTGATTAAAATAAAATCTCTACACAGCCAAGGAAACAAACAATAGGATAAAGACAATCTGTGGAATAGGAGAAAATATTTGTAAATCAGATGCCTGATAAAAAATTAATATCTAAATTTATATTAGCACAATAACAACAAAAGTAAATCTAAATACCAATAATACAATTTTTATAAATGGATAGAAACTATGTTACATGTTTTAGGTTATGAATAAGTTACTCAAAAGTTTACTTGTAACTTACCTCCAATACACTAATAATAAGAGGAATAACCTTGGTGATTGATGAAGTCATGAAGCCTAAGACTTTGAGAATATCACTGAGGTATATGAGAGGGTTTGGAGAGAATAAAGGAAGGGGGGAAATAATATATTTAATCTTAAAAATTAAAAAGTATTAAAATATTCAATGCCACCTGTCCTCATCAAGATAAATCAAACTATAATGGTTGTTAACAAAACTAAAGTCAAGTGTAGGTAAGGGAACAGGGAAGCTTGCTCTCCTGCACAGTTATTGGAGGTGTAAAATAGTGTATCCATTTTACAGTATGGAGGGTCTGCAAATTAACAAACTTAACAATAGAATTATCAGATGACTCAGCATCTCACCTTCTGGGTATTTACTCTGACAACTGACACTGGATCTTGGAGAGAGCTCAAGATGCTGCTCCTCTGAATTGTTTGCTGTGATAACCATTGGACCTCATATCAACCTTAGAAAACAGGCACTAGTTTGAACCTCACTTTTTAGAAAAAGAAAAGGAAACACAGCCAATCTAAGTAACTTGCATACAGTCATACAATCAATAAACTTCAGAACATGGGTTAATATCTTGCTCCAAACTCTATGAACATAATATATTATTTTCCTGCCTGAATGTTCTGTGGGACTTTATGAGACAATTCATCTATATATTCTTGCTGTTCATAAAGAACTCCAACCCATAAAAATACTTTGAGCCTCACAGATTCTCTGTGTTGTTTCTGACATGAATGAATGAATAAAAGAGTAAAATGAAGCTGTAGGGAATGCTTTTACTCAGTGCTAAGCCAGAAGTCTGACAAAATGGGCCCACAATTCTTTGAAGGAATTATTCTTCATCCCCACAGATTCACAGAAATTTTGGCCCAAAGCAGCTAAACATTTCATATACTCCACTGATGTAATTAGACTTTACCTTTACCGTTTCTCAATATTAGTAAATTTTTATCTGTCACTTTACGTGTATATCTGGTGAATAACTAAAATGTTTCCAGTCTAGGGAGATGGCTCAGAGAGTTATATGCTTCCCATGCAGGCAAAAGGACCTGAGTTCAAGTCCCCAAAAGTCATGTTAAAAAAATAAACATGTCAGGATGTCATGAGTCAGTAATCCCAGCCTTGACCAGAAAGAACACAGAGACAGGAGGATCCTTCGAGTTCATTGTCCAAACAGCTGAACATACGAGATTCAGGTTAAAAAAAATGGTGAGCAAATGAGGAAATATATCCAATGTTGAACTGGGACTTTGTACATGCACATACATATGTACACATATCTGCAAACATACTTGCATGTACCACATACACAGCACCACACACAAAAATGATATTTCATTTATTCTAAGCATAGAAAAACACTACTAGCATGAATATATGTAAGTGAAAATGTGAGTGAACATTGCCAATGGAGATTTGACAATGCTAATAATAAAATAATGTAAATAAAAACAACTAACAACTAACAAAGAATTATTATACTTAACCCTTGACAAAACCAAGAAATGGGAATAATATAAACCTTGGAAGTTGGTATTTTTTAAACAATATATTATATCAAATGAACTTAAACAATGTGTTTGTAAGACAATATCCATTTTAGCAAATTAGAGTAGAAGTTTAAAAGATACTGGGATATTGAAGTACCAACTGTAGCTTTTTCATTAAGCTAATCAAAAAGTCTTATATAAGAATCTACAAACTATTCTTCTTGCATGGATACCATTATGAATTCATAGTGTCCATCTGGCTTTAAGCCAGTCTATCATCTGGCTGTTAGCTGTATTTGAGTCCATTTTGAGACAGCATCTTGATTACCTGGAAATACTGTTCTTTACCATAGAAGACATTAAGTCTCTAAAATTTGTAAAGATTATGTTTAAGGAGAAAAATATTGGGTGTTTTGTAAATTTCTAATTACACATTTTGAGCCACATCATGTATATGATCGAGAACCACCAACCAAGTGGCAGGAGGGCATCTCAGATACAATAGCTAACACTGCTTGCCTGGTGCCTCTGGAGCACATAGACAACATGTACATTTATAAAGCTAAGTACTGTCTCCTTAGTGGCTTCTGAAAGGGGTTTTTGTTTTGTTTTTCTTACTTGATGTTGAACTGGTGCAGTGGCAAAAGACAACACGGCCTTCCTGCACAGTTATACCGTCTTGCAAATGAAAACCTGCACTATTCCTTATGATCAGGATTTCACCCGTTTATTTGGTTAATCATTCAAATGGCTAAACAGACCTCTAATTTGAAAATAAAAACCAATTGATGCAATCACAAACAAGTTCTAAAATTGCGGTTTGTAAAAATTGAAATCTTGTTCTAAGCCAAAACACACACACAGTTACCTTTTCCTAATCAGAGCATTCATTTCTCCTCATTATGATCTCACAAGCACATTAAAATCTTATTAACATTAATTACTTCTGAGCGCCTATGCATGAGCAGTGACAGTCGTGAGCGTGCGTGTGTCTGGATCACATCTACATTTATATACCTTGCTGCACTTTGCTTATAAAATATGTGAAAATATTTCTGCTAACACCAATTAGCTAATTTCACACACACACTCTCACAGATAGTAAACTGCTATCTCACTGAACAGCCTATCTGGGATCAGCAAACATATGGACAAACGGACAGGAAAGAAAAAGGAAGACTTCTTGAGTGTGAGAACTAAAACTCATCATATTTGAGCCTTAATTCTTGAAGTGAAAAACAAACCGAAGACAAAACAACAACAACAAAAAAGAAATAAAATTGTAAACTGATTAGGTCAAACATTCATTTTCCACACAGAAGAAATTCAGTGATACAGGGATGGAGACAAAGCAAAACTTAGACAAAAAAGACAGACTTAGGAGCCAGAGGTAACCATTCCATATGGGCACGCGTCCTATACATCTGCCCCATGTAGACATATGGACACGCATCCTACACACCTGCCCCATGTAGACATATGGACACGCATCCTACACACCTGCCCCATGTAGACATATGGACACGCATCCTACACATCTGCACCATGTAGACATATGGACAC
>JAQHUG010000033.1:5801425-5828290 GCA_028555095.1 Dicrostonyx torquatus | reverse complement strand
AACAGTGCGTGTGTAATTATCATAAATACATTTTTGCATATTAGCAGGAAATAGGGAATTGCATATCTTATTTGTGCAATTTTTCAAATTTATTATTTTAATGTGAGAAAAATGTCAACAAATCTGCTCCGACAAAAGCCTAGTAATGATTTTAAAATCAGAGCAGTCTTAAAGGAGACTGTAAAAAACTGACTCCATACAATAGGAAAACTGATTCTCAGACAAAACTGATAACTACAAAGAAGAAATCACTGTTCAGTAAATAAACCAAGACCATACAAAATTGAAGACAAGAACAGAATTAAGTTCAATTAACTTGCTAATAGGCTAGTGCCCGAGAAGAAAGCAGACTGGTTTCTTGTTTGAAGCATCCAGCTATACAAACACCACAATGTAATGCAGTCTGTATGAACAGGTGCAATGCATACAATACAGAGTATACCAAAGAAATAAACCCACCAGGAGTTACCACTCAAGCAGGACAAGGTTCCATATAATATGGATCTGAAACCATGGTAAATAACCTTTGATCTTTTATTAGAAATAAAAACTAAAACTGGTGCTTTTAAAAAAATCTTCCTTGAAAGAAAAAAATAAAGGAAACTCTTTACCCTGTATCTTTAACCAAATTTCCACACACACTAGCTCCAGGAAAACAGTGCTAACTATATTACTGGCCCCAACACGTACATCCCACACCCTTTGCCAACTCCCAGGTGCCTTTTCCAAAATGGTAGTATATTTTCAGTCGTAGAATGACCAACATCACAAAACACGACTGGTTGCAAGTCATTCTTATTATCCCTTATTTTTTCGAAACAGCTGATACAGTATACCATACCTGATTACTGTATCTGTATAGACAACCACCTTCCTTAATATTGTTCTGTATCATTTGACTATATCACTTGCATGCATTTAAAAAAACATTTCTAAAGGAATTCACATAAGAAATGAAAGGTAAGAGAGTGAATCTTATTCCAACGTTATATTTGGCACCAATGATCTTACATATACTAAGTGTAAAACCACTCTTTTATGTGGCTTAGTGTATACTGTGCTTCAAACTTCAGAGTGGATTTCATTACATAATAAAAACAATCTTACTGGGCTGGGTAGGGTATATGTAGATCAGTTGCCAGAGTGCTTATCTGCATACACAGACGCCTGGGTTCAATCCCAGCACTTCCTAAAACTGGGCATAGTGTTTTAGGCCTATAATTCCACATTTAGAGGAGGTGGGGAAGATGAAGCACAAGTTAATGGTCACCCTCAGGAACCTAACCAATTCAAAGTCATTCTATATATTAATACACATCTTGCCCCTTGCTGCTCTACCTATTATAAAGCTATAATATAATCATCACAGTGTGGCTTTAAATAAATAAATACATCAACGGATTTAAAAAGGAGGCTGGAAACAGATCCACATAAACTTACGTCAACTCATCTTTAACAAAATGTAAAAGGGAACAAAAGCAATTTTTCAACACATAGTGCAGGAACAACACAACACTTTTAAAAAGTGCCGTAAACACAAACCAAAAATGCTTTGAAAAATATTTGTAAAATGCAAAACCCGAAAACTCCAAAACTATAAAAGAAATTTTTAAGTAAAATACTAATGGTGTTATCCAAGAAAAGAATTAGTAAACTAAACTTCATTAAAATTACCAATTTTCCTCTCTGAAGGATACAGAAGAGAAAGTGATAATACATGCTATGAAAATCTAGGAAATATTTGCAGAAGACATATTTTGTAATAGACAATTATCTAAAATATGAAATAATGTCTTAAACTCACTGGAAAATCAAGCAATGGAATTAAAAAGTGGGCAAAGAGCTTTAACAGACACCTCACTGAAGAGGAAAAACAAAAGACAAATAAGCAAATGAAAATACGCACATCATATGTATTGAAGAAGTGCAAAACAAAACAAGGACATATCACCAAACACTCGTTAGAACAGCCAAAACCCAAAACACTGACAATACCAATGCTGGTGGGGATGCGGAGCAACCAGAACTCTCTCATTCACTAATGGCAACTGTAGAAAATACTACAACTACTTGACAGTTACTGACAAATCTATTTTTAAAATCAGTGTTGCTCTAAAGGAGCTATAGTCATAGTTCCCTAAACTTGCAAGTAACCATGATGTCCTTTATTATATGACTGGGCAGTCTGTGATATATCAAGACAACAGGATGTATTCCAGTGCTAAAAAGAACAAAGCCATGCAAAGATATGGAGGAAATTTAAATTCTTATTACTAAGTAAAAGAAGCTAATGTGAAAAGGTTACAATTTACATGATTCCCATTGTATGTCATCCTAGAAAAGGCAAATTGTAAATGATAGTGAAAAAAAGCAGTGGTTCCAGGAGTTATAGTAAAGAGGGGATGAATAAATGAAACACAGAGGACTTTTCAGGATTTAAAATTATTTTCAATGCAATCTAAAAGTGACCAGATAGATGTGACAATACTTTTGTTCAAACCCACAGAATGTACAACATCAAGGATGATAAATGTACAGACTGCATTTTGAGTAATAATAATTAGACAAAGTGAGTCATTATATCAAATGCAGCACTCTAATAAAGACCATGATTGACAAACAGAGAGTACTAAGTTAGGCATGAGACAAGATAGAAATCCCCTGTCTTTCCTTCAATTTTCTACAAGCCTAAGAGACCTTTAAAAATAATAAAAATTATTAGGAACAGAGAGATGGCTCAGCAGTTAAGAGTGTGTACTACTCTTGTAGAGGACCAGAATTCAGTCCCTAGCACCCACATCAAACAGCTCAAAACTGCTTATTAACTCTAGCTCCAGAGAGATCCTGTGCCTCTGGACTCTCCACCAGAGCCAACATGCAATTATGCCACACACATACATATACATGATTAAAAATAAAAAAGAAAGCCTATTATACTTATCAACTCTAAAAATTATTGCTTCTGGAGCAGACATAATTATTTAATTAATAAAGACAATCGAAAGCACAAGTTTGAAAAACCGAGTTAAATTATTAGAACCCAGGGTAAGAGAATCAACTCCCAAAAGTTGTCCTCTGACTTCCAAACATATGCTGTCATACACACAATATTTACACACACACACATACACACACACACAAGCATACACACTAATAACAAATAAAACAAAATATTGTTTCGAGGACACAGAATTACTGCTAATTTTTGCATATCTGAAGAAGTCATGTAACTATAACCAGTTTAGGTTCCTTTATATAATAAAAATTAAATTTAAGAGAAATAATTGGATTTGAAATCCTAGCAATTATCATGATGGCCCGTACTTAAGTACTAACTATGTATAAGGAAATGTTCTAAGTCATTTTCATTTATTAACTCATTAAATCTTAATAATGATCCTATGAGTTAAGAACTGTTTTTAGACCATATTTTCAAGATAAAGAAACACAAGATTAGGTAATCACCTGAAATCACACAATTTAGTGGTAATGAAATTTGAATCTAGCCCTTTTGGTTTAGATCTTATGGTTTAATTCCTATACTTCAGTGTTCCCAAATATTTTGTGATTGCTAAGGTCTCACCCAGCCATAAAGTACTTTGCTTGTGGGTTACATTCAATGCATCATGCCTTGCTTACCAATACAACACAGTAAATATTTCAATAACTGGAGTTCTCAAGTTCTCAATATATTTGGCTTATGGATACAACAACTCTAAAATACATTCTGTCCGGTATTCCTGAATATTGTATAATGATGGATCAGTAGTAGGTAAAGTGCTTACACACATGTGAGACTCTGAGCTCAAATCTCCAGAACCCAAGCCAATTTTGTAATCCCAGTGTTCCTAAGGTAGGATGACAGGTGGGGATAGGAGAATTCCCTAGAAATTCACAAGCCAGCTGGCCTCATACATACAGCAGCAAATAAGACCCTGCCTCAAACAAGATGGAAGACTGAAGTAGAAGACCAACGCCCAAGATTATCCTCTGGGTGACATACTTTGCAATTGGCAAGCACGAAAGCATGTACGTGCATGCACGCACACACACACACACACACACACACACACACACACACCATAGATGTATATATACACATACATCATACACCAAAAAGGATTTTTTAAAGTTGTATAGTCTAAACATCATATACTTAATAGTAGTGCAACAAGTATTTAATGGATTAAATAAATACATACAGTACAATATAACATCTCCAACATTCTGTAGCCTAAGGGAATAGAAATGTAAGATTCAATTGTAAGAAATCTGAGGAGAACAATGAATAAATAAAAGTCTGTGGTTTTATAAAATCCGTTTCAACTGTGAATTTTACAGATATATTCTAAATTTTTATACTTTTGACTTACTCTTAAATAAATTACTTACCCTTGTTCTGATCCTTATGCATTAATGTAACATATTGTCTATATACTATGTACTGGAGATGAAAGATTTTAAAATATGACACACTATTCTTGCCCTTGAAGACTTCACAGAACAATGGGAAATGGGCATGTAAACAATCTAGTTAACACAATCAAATAACATTAGCTAAATGTGATATTTTATATAAGAGTAACTTAAACCCCTCAATAAGCTAAACACAAGTCCCTAAAAATCTAAATTTAAAATAAGGCTTATGAAAGCATACGAATACATACATAAAGACAAGAGGTGGGTTCTGAGATTAGAATTAGTTTGTTTTCATACAATGTGATCTATACATATAGCTCATGATTTATTTCTCAGAATGTCTAGTGAATTAAGTAACAGCATATATACATAAATGACTGAGAATAAGTAGTAAATACTGCTCTAGAATATGAAATTCCATTGTTTTCAGTTACAATACATCTTAGAATAATCACTTCAAAAATGTGCAGATTTTTTAATTCTTCGAAATCAAAGAAAGCAAATTTGAAAGGTATTTACCAATATAAGTCATATGTTTCCTGAGTTCTTTCTCAGTTATCATTAATATTTTATATTACAGACTTAACAGGAAGAAACGTGGGCTCTTCCAAAGATACCTTTACTATAAAGAGGAGGAGGAGGAAACTAGAGTCATGATACAGAAATGGAAAATTTTAGAAGACTGAGTAAAAGGGTAGAAAAGGCATGTTTAGGATTAGCCAGACAAAATGGTCCATTGTGACATTAAACAGAAGACATTGTCATTGAAGCCATCATCATCAAATTAATTCTATATGTACTAATTCTTTAATTCTAAATTTTGGTCATCTGAATAAAATTGTTTCACATTACAACCAAGAAAAATTAAAAGAGACTGTAGATAAGTCACAGCTTTTCTAATACTGCCAAACAGCATAAACTTTTGAAGGGAAGAAAATAGCTAATTTCAATTATAATCAACAAATATTCGAGTTCAAAACTAAATCCATAAACTATGCAACTGGGAATATCTCTGTTATGGCTAGTTGCAGCACTGGAGGATTTTATATGACTCTCTCCTCCATGGGACTAAAACCATACACACAGCAGATCACTTACTCACTTCTCTGGTCTGGCCCCTGGCAGTGCAGCTGATACATAGTTGAAAGAAAACAGTTTTCTTGAATGAGTGCAAGCACACATGAATGCTGTGGTACTGTGAATGTAACTGGCCCCCATAAGCTCATAGGGAATGGTACTATTGGGAGGTGTGGCTTTGTTGGAGGAAGGTGTCACTGTGGAGGCGGTCTTTGAAATCTCACATATGCTCCAGCCATGCCAGTATCTCAAGTCACTTCCTGTTGCCTGCACAGGTTGCCTCAGCTACCTCTCCAGTACCATGTCTGCCTGCATGCTGCCACGTCCCACCAACATGATAATGGACTGAGCCTCTGAACTGCCAGTCACCCAGTTAAATGTTTTCCTTTATAAGAGTTTCCATGGTCATGGTGTCTCTTCACAGCAATAGAAACCCCAAACAAGACAAATGCTTAAACAAAGCAACAGAACATAGGTTTCACAAATAATAGTAATTGAAATCATTAACAAATTTGAGTTCTAAAGATGATATAAAAACCTGCAAGTAATACTTTCAAATTTACTAATTCCCATATAAAAATATCCTTTTTTTTTTTTTTGGTTTTTCGAGACAGGGTTTCTCTGTGGCTTTGGAGCCTGTCCTGGAACTAGCTCTTGTAGAC
Source organism: Dicrostonyx torquatus (assembly GCA_028555095.1). Lineage (NCBI taxonomy): Eukaryota > Metazoa > Chordata > Mammalia > Rodentia > Cricetidae > Dicrostonyx > Dicrostonyx torquatus. The sequence goes on along the minus strand of JAQHUG010000033.1, from coordinate 5,822,132 downwards.
CAGGATGGTCTCAAACTCACAGAGATCCGCCTGCCTCTGCCTCCCGAGTGCTGGGATTAAAGGCGTGCGCCACCACCGCCCCTAAAAATATCCTTATTTTAAGATCTTGTAGACAAATATACAATAAAATGTTGAATAAAAAAGATATTGTCCTCTAATATATTTTAAATATTTTTTACAATTATTAGCGTGTGTGTGTGTGTGTGTGTGTGTGTGTATACTATACCTGTCTGTCTGTCCCACACAAGTGCCACAGTATGTTGATATGAACGTCAAAGAACAACTTGGGGAAGTATGTTCTCTTCCACCATGTGGATTCTGTCATTAGACGCATGTTGTCAGGCTTGGGAGCAAGTGCCTTAACCTCTTCAGTCATCACACTGGCCTGCTAGCAGATTGCAAATCACATTACTGAAGAAGGAAACTCAACCTCTATATACAATTGGTTTATCTATTATTTCTTTTCTTCAAGCATGGAAAATGTTCCAGAAAAAATCTGAAGCTAGTCTCTTTTTAGGAATGAACCAATTGTACCTAAGTAAAACACTTTGAGATAAGATAGAAGGATTAGGGACACCTTGGATAACCTCATGTGATTAAACTGCACTAGGTAAAAAATAAGCAACAATCTGAAGGTAGGAAACATTTGAGATGGAGGAGGAAGTGTGGAGAATGGCAGGAAAGAGCAAGCAATGAGAAATTCCCTCAATGAAGGTGGATTTTTTCCCCCTCAGGAGTGAAGCTTGATCTAGAATTCTAAGAGTATTTTTGCAATATAAATGTTTTTCTTTTCTGCTAACTTCTGGAAAAGTTTGATGGTGTTTATATTCTTACACAATAGTGTAATGAAAAGCAAAAGAATCAGAAGAAAAGGCAATTCCCACATTCGCTCACATACTAAAAACTTTGCAACATGCATGCTTCCCCTCAAGACTTCCAGGAGTAACTACTGGAGTGAACAATGGCTAGGAAATAGTAAATCCTGAGTAGAAGAAATCAAAAGTATCTTTAATGTGGAATGACTCAGTTATGGAAATGAGTCAATCTCCCTTTTCCAAATACAGGACAGCTCGGACCATGGGGAACAATAACTGTAGAGATGAATGCTGAATTACAGGATTGTTATACCATTAATGCAGCTAATACCTTATACATTTACGTTAAATGATATGATTATCTTCAGAAAATGAAGGGAATAAAGGTTTTCATTACAAAAATCAGTAACGCTGATCTAATGTAATAAAAAAATACTAAAGTCATTTGCAATAATATCTACCTGGGTCTAGAAAACACGTTTAAGACATTTCCTACTCAGTCCACCCTACTCAACAATCTAGGTCAAAGCCAGCAGCTAGGATATCTTTAGAGTTTTAATATATATGCATCATTCATATGTACAGTATATACTAAATGTCAGAAATACCAGAAAAGTACAGCAGTACATTTTCTAGAAAATATTAAACACACATGAAAGACATGAAAAGTATCTTAACTCAATAGTTTTCGATATCCACTTAGAAGGAAAGCCTAGAGAAAGTAACATTTTAGAATAAATTTTATCACTGTTATATGCTACAAGCACTATCTTATTTAATCTCCCCAAGAGCGTTATAAGAAAGTAATATCAATGTCCCCATCTTATAGGTAAAAATATAAAGTCTCAAAGACACATATCTATTAAGTAACATAAGTCAAGCCCAACAATAACCTAAATGGAAAAGAAAAAAAGGAAAAGAGGGAGGGAGGGAGGGAGGGAGGGAGGGAGGGAGGGAGGGAGGGAGGGAGGAAGGGAGGGAGGGCACTGATTTGTATAAAAAAAGGGCTTGACAAATTTACTCGAAAAATACTTATCTTGCATGTTTTTAAGCAAGAGCTTAATAAGCTTCTCAAAGTTAAATTTACAGAAAGGATGAAAAGTAGCATTTTTAATAGAAAAAGTTTCAAAGGGCTGGAGAGATGGCTCAGTGGTCAAGAGCACTGGCTGCAATTCCAGAGGACCCACGTCCAATTTTCAGCACCCACATAGTAGCTCACAACTGTCATTTATAACTCTGTTTCCAGAATATGATGCCATTTTCTAGCCTACAAGAGCACCATGCATATATGTAATTCACAGAAAAACACAAGCAAAACACATATAGACATAAAATGAGAAAATTTTAAAAATACATACATAAACTTCCAAAGACTAGAAATGTGGCTTAGTGGTACAGAACTTGACTACGATGTATGTATAAGGCCCTAGGTTCCCTTCCAAGAACAGAAATAGATAGTCAGACAGACAAACAGACACTTCAAAGTAAACATAACATAAGCCAGTTTTTAGAGTTGGAAAAAGCAGTGGCAACATGTCCAGCGCTTATGAAGCCCGTTATTAACAGAGTCAGCATAATAGTAACCTGCTAAGTCATCTGAGGCAACAGGCCACTGTAATGATCCAAATGGGTAAAAAAGCAGTATTTGTTGTTATTTTTGTTACTGTTTGTGTAACAAAACTCATTCAATTCTGACAATCATTAATTTATAGTCATAATCTTTTAAAATTATTAAATACAAAATTTTTATAGAACAATCTAAAAGAATGTTTTGATCATCATTAACAAAAATAACAGAATAGTAAATTGCCATATATCCAGAACACATGTCAAGCACTTTAACATAATTCTCATCAAATGAAAATTTGAAATTACACTAAGTTAAATTTTAATTATTCTGTGTATCCCAAAATTACCATTTTCTTAGCTTTAAGTAGCTTGTCAATAATGTCTTAGTTAGAGTATTCTGTACAAAGCAAATTCTACTTTGAATTCAAGCCATGTTGAATATCCTTAAATTAAGACTCATCACTAATTTAAATAAGATACAAGATTCTATTTTGAACTGCTGACATTTTAACCACTTAGTTGAACTTTTCACATTGCAAAGAATATTCCCTACATCCTTAATGGTGTGCCAAATAACACAAATCAAGTGTCAAGACACTGGAACAAGCAGTGTTAGTAGTCAATGAAAAATAAAAACGCACTGAGGGTTATGAAATCTGGAATCATTATCGAAGGAATCATAAAACAAACAAGGGAACAAAGAAAGAAAGAAAAGAAAAGAAAGAAGCATCATTATACTGAAGTTAACTTTATAAACTTAATGACCTGGGACTCTATAACATGCTTCTTATCATGTCACATATAAAAGTATAGAATAGTAATAAACAGTAATAAACATGTTAACATCTTAATGAGTCTCGTAGCTTTTGCCTAACAAACTCAAAATTCCCATACAAGTATCCGTCTCCAATAAATGTTACTGTCTCATCACCTCATTCAATAACTGATTTGTGCTTTAGCAGTTTAAAGGAGTGTTTACAATAAGATAGTAGCCATTATAAAATATTTGATGTTTCCTGAATATCAACTCTAGCTTTCAGTAACAAACCAAAATCCATTTTTAAAATAAAATGACAAAAATTGAATTAAGATGTAATCTCACCAGTGAGTTTACCTCTCCTATGCTCTGAAGCAATCAATTCTCCAAATTTAAAAACAGTACTCCCTACTAGTAAAATTATTTTGGACTCCTGTTTCTTGCCTAAAATTAGATTCTGTTAAGTTTCTTTTATAGTTTCTTACATATTTTCAACTAAATTTTAAAGTTTATATTTAAAAATAAAAACCATCACACCATAGTGTATGCTAATGACTTAAACTTATTAGCTAAAATTATTTGCCTACAAATGGATGTGTCTGGTTTTTCTTACATGCTTGTTGTGGTGGAACTTGAAAACTACATTTCCCAGAATGCTTTGCAAGAAAGGGACCTGTTGGCACAGTATTAAAGGGAAAGCCTTTTACTTTTTTTCTTCTTCTTCTTTTTGTCATTCTTCTTTTTTTTTTTTTTTTTTTTTGGCAGCTTCAACAACGGTGCTTGAACAGCCTCCTTGATATGGAGCTCTTAGAAGCTAGCCTTCAGGGATGCTAGTGATGGCAACAATGGAAATAGAACAGCAGCACCCACAAGAAAGTGACTGCAAAGTCCAAGCCACCAGGCACTAACAGAATCCTGGCTTTCTTGGCTCTTCACCCTCACTAGGGGTGTGGCTGCTGCTCAGAAGCAGAACTTGTAAACTCTGGGTAGCTACATCTTTGTGTTGCTTTAGCTGCAGACAGCCAATGCTAAACAAGATTGCCATCTCTTTTTCTCTCCAGGTTGTTTGTTTTTCACTGAATCCAGAGCTCACTGACTCTGGGAGGGCTGGCTGTCTTCAAGTTTCACAGATCCAGCTGTCAACCCACCTCGCTGTTCTGCCCAGGTTTTTACATGAGTCCTGATTGGCAAGAGACTTGTCTCTAGATGGGATCCCAGGTGTTCCCAGGGATGTCCCCAGCTAGGTACTTGGGCAGCAGAGGAGAGGGTGCCTGAACTGACTTTTCCCCATAGTTACATTGATGAATACCTTGATTGTTACCATAGAAATTTCACATAATGGATGAAGATAGAGTCAGAGACCCACATCACATCAGAGCAAGGGACTGAGCTACCAAGGTCCAGTGGAAGAGCAGAAGGAGGGAGAAGATGAAGGAAGTCAGGACCGTGAGGGACTGGCCCACCAACAGAGACAGTGTGCCTGATCTATTGGGAGCTCATCAAATCCAGCTGGACCAGGTCTGAAGGAGCATATGACCAAACCGGACTCTCTGAATGTGACTGCCAATGGGGACTGACTGATAAGCCAATGATAATGGCACAGGGAACTATCTCTTCTGCATGTATTGGCCTTTTGGGAACCTATTCTATATGGATGCATACCTTCTAAGGCTGAGATGGAGGGGGGAGGGCCTTGGGCTTTCCACAGGGCAGGATATCCTCCCCCATCTCAAGGAAGCAGGGGGAGGGCGGTGGGGAAGTGGGGGAGTGGGAGGGCCTGGGACAAGGGGAGTAAATGTAAATTTTTCTTTTAACAATAAAAAAATGTTAAAAAATTTAAAATAAGATACAAACTCAGGTCATCAAGCTTGCAGCACTCTACCCACTAAACCATCTCCTCAATTCTCCAACAGACTAGCAATTGAATTCAACACGCTTATGTTCCTCCATTGTGCATCATTTAAATTAGTGTGGTGGCACTGATTAAAAGACGCCCACACACCCTAGTATACTCAGTTATTGATAAATGTTACAAACATATGCCACCATATTTTATATATTATACAATAATAGATAGTAATTTACTGTCTATTTAAATAAAAAATTAAACATTTAAGATTTTTAAATTTTATCAATATTTTAAACATTTTCCTTCACTAAAAACAATAAAACAGATTTAATCAAATAAAAGGTGACATTTGTTCCATCTTGGCTTAGTTCTACATATTGCAAAATAGTCATTAGAAAAGATGGTATCATGTGTCAGTAACTGTAGCATTGCAGAGGTTGCAAAGAAAGATTCACAAAGCAGTAGGCCAAATGGAGGAAGAGTGACTTTAGCTGTGCTCACTATTCACAATAATTGGTTTCCAAGAACAGCCTGAATATAGCTAGGAAAGCCCTATCTTCTCCTGATGTCAGTAATTCTTATGAGATGTGCTTCAAATTTTTAAAACCAAAAGTTTAAAACATATTAAAGACTGCATTTGCAAAACTTTAAAGTGAGTTATGTGTTCCAAATTTATATTATGCAGATGCATTTTGTATAGTTTTTAATAAACACAGAAACTACTTTTATAAGTAAATCTCACAGTAATAAAAGTAATTATAATCATTCAATATTAAATACTGAAGAGTAGATTTTATTTAAAGTATAAAAATATACTTTAAAATAAAGTATAATTATTTCTAAAATGTAAGAAAGACAGGGCAAGCACAGACATTACAAACTGTAGTCAACACAGAACATTCGTCATACTGTGAAAGAAAACTTCACAATAGCCATAAGTTTAGTATTGTTTCTCAGTTGTTTGCCACTGAGTAACTGATGTGCCAGAAGCTGTGAAAATAAAACTCATGGACAGTCCCCATCTACTTTCAAAGTTTCACAGTGGTTCTTTTAAAATATTATTTTATCTCCATACCTGGTAGTGTATTTTCTATTATATTTAAAGCTTTATAGTTAAAAAAACAAATTAATCATACTAAACGGCATCTTATAGCATTTAGATTATCTTTGCAAAAATAGCTTGTCTACAAGTAAATCAACTGAGATGTCATGTTGTAACCTAACCCAGAAAAAAAATTTCTATATGACAAATCTCTCTAATATGTTTAAATCTACTTATAAATTTTCCAGAATGCACTGTATTACTAACAGAACTTTTCTGCTTAGCAGATGCCTTCAGCAGTTAGCACTAGTTACTTGTACGATATATAGTTCTTAATCTTACTAAAAACTGAATGCAGCAAATATCATCAGCTCAACAGTTACAAACACTAGTACTTTCATTTAACTATCAAGTAAGCCTTCCATACTGTATATAATCTGTTGAAATTTCTCAGTTTTAAGAAATGTTCCCTATGCATCTTATAACAGCATCTGCTCACAAAATGTGATGTACCTTGTTGTCATACACATTTGCTACACATTATTTTTGCCACATTTGCTCTTAAAAACAATGTTTCAAGAGGATGTTTGGTTTTCACTATTAAATTTTAAATGCCTGATACACACATTAATTCAGCAGCTGTGGTAGCCTGCAATAACTGCACAATATCAAGACAGTTAAATTTTCAGCACATTTCGGGGAGGATGCTCAAGCCCCACCCCAGCTGAGGAGTTATTGGTAGTTGGTTCATACTAAGGAAGAGTGAAGCAATGTCCTTTGTAGGTGTGACTGGTAGATCACCGTGGCACAGTGGATGATCCCATGCTCGTGTACATGTGCTCAGTGTTAATGGGACCCAAGTGGTTATCAGTAACAATACTAATGAAAAGGGAACATGAAGTTAGGAGGGAGGCAAGTTGGTGAATTCTGAAAGGAGGTAGCTGATAGCTGAGGTAGGGAAGAACAAATAAATTCTACACATGTGAAAATTTTTAAATTACTAAAGAAAAACTATTGTTTTAAAAATATTAAATGGCTTATTGTATTGTAACTTTGTGACATGAATACTTATATTATTGTTATTGTCATTATTATTACTATTATGATTATTATTATTTGTGTATGTGTATGTATGTATGTGTGGGTAAGCATGTGTGCCATGCAGTATGTGGTAGGTCAAAGAACTCTCAGGAGCCAGGGTTCTTGCCTTTCAGATGGTTTTCGGGATCAAATCATCAGGCTCACATGGCAATTGCTTTGGTCCTACTGAGCCACCCAGTCTGTCTTGGATACTTAGATATTAATGTCTTACAATGAGATGGTATTCTATCATCAGAAAAAAAAATCTGAAGGTACACTATAACCTGAGACTCATTTGCAGTAATGGCTAATATAAATCTACATTTCAAAAACACTTCTTGAGAATTAATTTGGTTGACACGTTACTAAATATTATTAAATTATTTTTAATTTATAATATAGCTGATAAACTGTTCATAAGCATATACTAAGATATTCTTATTCCAGATTTGATTGAATTATAAGTATTATCTTTACTGTGCTTTCTGTTGGTTATGTTTTGTAAGAATTGATTCAGTTACAATACTTAACTTCATATGGAAAAACAAAAACCCAAGGATAGCCAAAACAATCCTGTACAATAAAAGAACTTCTGGAGGCATCACCATCCCTGACTTCAAGCTCCACATTAGAGCTATTGCAATAAAAATGGCTTGGTACTGGCATAAAAATAGACGTGGATCAAAGGAATCAAATTGAAGACCCTGATATTAATCAACACACCTATGAATACCTAATTTTTGACAAAGCAGCCAAAATTGTACAACAGGGGGTAAAAATCATCTTCAGCAAGTGGTCCTGGCATACTTGGATGTTGATATGTAGAAGAATGCCAATAGATCTGTACCTATCCCTATGCACAAAACTCAAGTCCAAGTGGATCAAAGACCTCAACATAAATTCAGTTACACGGAACATGATAGAACAGAAAGTGGGAAGCAGCCTAGAATGCATGAGCACAGGAGACCACTACCTGAATATAACATCAGTAGCACAGACACTGAGAGCAACAATTAATAAATGGGACTTCCTAAAACTAAGAAGCTTCTGTAAGCCAAAGAACACAGTAAATGAGACAAAATGGCAGCCTACGGAATGGGGAAAGATCTTCACCAACATCACATCGACAGAGGACTGATCTTCAAAATATATAAAGAACTTAAGAAAGCAGACATCCAAATACCAAATAATCCAATTTAAAAAATGGGGTACAGAATTATAAAGAGAATTCTCAACAGGAGAATCTCAAATGGCCGAAAGACACTTAAGGAATTTCTCAACAACCTTAGCCATTAGAAAAATGCAAATCAAAATGACTCTGAGATACCATCACCTGTCAGAATGGCTAACTGATGACAGCTTATGCTGGAGAGGATACGGAGTAAGGGGAAACTCCTCCATTGCTAGTGGGACTACAAACTTGTATAGCCACTTTGGAAATCAGTATGACAGGAAAATTGGAAATAAACCTACCTCAAGACCCAACAACACTACTCTTGGGCATATACTCAAAGAAAGTGCATGCATACCACAAGGGCATTTGCTCAGCTATGTTCACAGCAGCATTATGCATAATAGCCAGAAACAACCTAGATAACCCTCAACCAAATAATGGATAAAGAAAATGTGGTACATTTACACAATGGAGTATTACTTAGCTGTTAAAAAAAAAAGACATCAGGCAAATGGATGGAACTAGAAAAAAACCATCCTGAGTAAGGTAACCCAGACCCAGAAAGACAAACATGGTATGTACTCACTCATAAGAGTCTATAAAACATAAGGCAAAAGATAAAAGATAACCAGTCTACAATCCACAGTCCCAGAGAAGCTAGGTATAAAGAAGGACCCTAAAAGGGCCAGGCAAGGAGGGCCCAATGAAGGTGAAGTAGTTAAGATTCCTTGGTAAACTGGGAGGGGGATAGGAAGGAGGCTTTGGGAGATGGGAACATGAAGGATCGAGATGGACAAAGTTGGAGGAGGGTCAGAGGGGGAGAGCAATTACAGAGACATTGTGATAACTATTATGAAATTAGGGAGAAACCTGGTGCCAGGGAAACTCCTAGGAATCCACAAGAATGACCTCAGCTAAGACTCCTAGCAATAGTAGAGAGGGAGCCTGAATTGGCCTTTCTCTGTAATCAGATTAGTGACCAACCTAACTCCCATCATAGAAGTAACTGATGGAAGCAGATGCAGTGACCCGCAGCCAAGCACTGGTTGAGCTCCTGGAGTTCAGTTGAAGAGAGGGAGGAGAGATCATATGAGCAAGGGGATCAAGATCATAATGGAGAAAACCACAGAGACAGCTGACACAAGCTAGTGGGAGCTCATGTACTCTGGACTGACACCTGGGAACCTGCATGGGACCTAACTAGGCCCTCTGAATGTGGGTGATGATTATGTGGCTTGATTTGTTTGGAGGGGAGGGGATTGGCAGTGGGACCAGCACTTATCCTGGTACATGAACTGGTTTTTTAGAGCCCAATACGTATGGTGAAATACCTCGCACAGACTGATTCAGGGGAGAGAGGCTTGATCTTGCCTCAACTTGGTATCCCAAGCTTTGGTGACTCCCAAGGGAGTACACACACAGTACAAGGCATTTAAATAAAAAAAGCAGTTTACTAATTCCTGAGGATAGTGTTGATAAAGAACATTTGTGAAAATCACAAGGAAATAGATATTGAAATGGATACATAAATACCACTTGTTGAATATTACAAGGAAATAAGAGATTAATTGTATAAAATTTTAAAATGTATTAAGGCAAATAGAGTTGGTTGTTTCCACAACTATGTCCTTCAGAAAACTTTAAGGCTCCTGAAGGCAAAGCCTTGTTGCTATGACCATCGTGTCTTCACAAAGTACAATGTTTTTGCAGGCACTGTGTTCTCAATCATTGTTGAAGTGTTAGGTGTAGCTATATGGGTGCTACTATAACTTATTGTTTACTGTCTACGAAAATTACAGCAACTCAATTATTGACAGGAGTAAGCAATTAACTACACAGATATCAAAAGACATGCCACTGTTCTTATCTGTACTGTATTATATCTTTGCAGGAAGAGGTAACACTCTCCAGACCTTTTGAAAACGCAGCATCCTGTGGCTATTTATGTGACTTGCAGTGTGCCCTTACTCAGACCTCAGATAAGAAATGTTTCCATGGCGGTTTTACTGAGATACTTTCTGTATAAGGTAGGGAATTACTCAACTGACCTGAAATCAATTGCCTATTCTAAAGAAAATCAAATGAAACTATGAAGTCTACCATCTGTTTAGCTAAAGTTAAGAATTTTAATTTTATGAAGAATTATTTTACTTTTGAATTAAATTATTTTGCAATTTCCTTCAGATAAGACAGCTGAGATGGGGAAAACCTTGCTTGTGATGTGCAATATTTAGCTATGTGGTCATATCTGATAGTTCATGTTTTCCATCTGACTCATGATGCCTTCACAAGGAAAGGGCAGGCAGATCAACATGGAATGTTTAGAAAGAAAAGGGAAGAATAATACACGAGAGGCATGATTGTATGTGACTGAGGACCTGAAAGATTAGCTTTCATCATCGTCATGATTATTCAGGCGTAGATACTACATCCTCAGATACATGGGAAGTAAAGTATCTGCAAAAACAAAATGGTCATTAAGGTCAAACCAGCCTGGATTTGACTCAAGCATCCACACTTGCTAGCTGTGAATAAAACAAGCTACCATTTTCTTTGAATTTTGGTTTCTTCATAGTACTAAATGTTCTCAATCACAAACTGTTCTAAATACAAACAGTTTAACCCATGACAAGTCATTAAATAATAATCTTTCCTCTTCCTGATACAGAAATTCCCAAAATTATTATACTTTGGACTTCTAATTAGTAATGACTTATATCAATACTTTATATCTGTCTATCACATAACAGTTTTGAAAGTTCTTCACAGAACTATTGCAGTTATATGTGAGCTGGGCATGGTGCCACATACCTGTCATCCAGCATCAGGGAGGTGGAGACAGAAGAATGAGAGTTCAATGCCAGGGCTTTGTAGTGAGTTTAAGAATAGCCTGAGCTACATCCCCATCTCAGGAACAAAACAAAGCTAAACCAAAAATTTTAAAACAACCTTAACTTAATTCTCACTAACACCAGTCAAGTTATTTGCCACTGTTTATTTTTACTTTGTGTGTATGGGTCCTTGTATACATATGTTTGTATGTCATTTCCCTGGTGATTATGGAGGCCTGAAGAGCTGTCATCAGATCCCCCTGAAGCCAGAGTTAAAACTGGTTGTGAGCTACCACGTGGGTGCTGAGACTCTAACCTGGATCCTCCAGAAGAGCTGTCAGACTCTAATCCCATAATTTTTATGAAATAATTTAACTTAAAACAAGTTTTATGAGATCTTCCAAATAGAAAGTTACACTGCCTGGATGGCCAGGAGCCAGAGGCCAGATAGCTCAGAGACCTAAGATAGAACAAACACACTGGCATAAAAAAAAGAAAAAAAAAGCAAACAAAACACAATCTGTGAGAACTCTACAACCCCCACTAAAGATACCTTCTTCAGAAAGAATGTACTTTTTAAAAATAATCAGGACCTGTAAATCAACTAACACTAGCAAAAAAAAAAAAAAATGAAACCATCAAGTATGCTTCCTAACTCTATATAGGTCTTACAGGCCTAGTGGGTACAGGAACTTTCCACTAAAGCTCATGATCTGAGGTAAATTCCTGGACCCAAAGACAGACACCAAAGAGTTGTCAAACCTAACCTCTGGACACCTGCACTGCAGCACAAATATGCCAATACAGACACACACACACACACACACACACTCACACACACACCACAAAAATGTGTAAATAATAAAAATTTTTAAAATCTTATGGCTTTTTCCAACATAATATTTTTATTGTTTGGTAATTTCAAGCACCCCAATCACAGCCAGACCAAAGAATAATATCTGAATATAAAAAAGATGAGTAGACTATTTGCATAGTATCCTAGTTTGCTATTTGTTGTTGTAACTGGAGAGAAGGGGCTCAGCAAGTGAGGGGGGGCAGAAATACAGTCCAATACTGAAGAAAGCCAAGGCAAGATCTCAAGGGAGGAACCTGGAGGCAAGAACTGAAGCAGGAGCCATGAAAGATCACTGCTTAGTGACTACTCCCCAAAGTTTGTTCAGTCTGCTTTCTTTTACACCTCAGAATACTTGAAAAATGGTCACACCTACCACGGTGGGCTTTATCCTTCCATATCGATTCGCAAAGCAAGAAAATGTTCCACAGACATGCCCATAGGGCCATCCAATTTGACTGTGTCAAATTAAAAAGTAACTAGTACACCTAAGCTTAAAGTAACATAAGAAAACATTTAAATTATTGCCAGAAGTGATACCAAGGTTTAAGAAATTACTTGGTGCAATATAGTAAAATTGTCTCCACAATAAGTAAAAATGGACTCTTTAAAGATCATAGAGATTAATTTTATCAAATTTAAACTTTAAAAAAATCACTAATCTTCCAAATTTTCAGTAAGTACCTGTATGAAGAACTTATACTATATATTTTAAAGCAAGAGTATATCCAAATCTAAGTTTATTTTTATGACCCATGCAGTCCATCTTTTTATGTGCTTAAGAAAGCATTCCCCTTTTTAGGTACTGGAATTTTAAATTAGAATATAAAGTAAATAATATCAAATTCTTTTTAAAATACTTATAAAGCTACATTTTTCTGGACCTTGGAGGATTCTTCTGAGCTTTTAGAATCTCATTTCAGTTCCCAGTCTAAATGGTAAAGACAGAGACTACTACAATTGGTTATGCTGAAAACATGTTTACCTAAAACACCTGGATGGGAAAAAGAGTTACTGTGAACTCTCTTGATTTTCATCATGAAAGAAAAAGGAAAACCTGGAAGGTAGAGATAACAAACAAATTTATAACGGGACAGGGACTTAAACATGAAAGAACTAATGAAGCCCAACTGAAGTTTTAAAGCATTGAATTAAATATAAACAGGTGTTTCTTCTCATATTTGGGCCCTTATTAGTAACTTGATTGTAAATATGAGGGATGGAAATTAGTTATCTTCTCTATTTTCCAAACAAAAATGTTAGCAAGTCTCTTGCTCAAAAGTCTCTTTTGTTTTTTTTAAAAAATTATTTAGTAACGTGTATGTGTGTGCATGAGTATACATATGTGCAAGAAAGGGGTGCCAGACACCTTGGAATTGTAGTCACAGGCCATTGTGAGCTACCCCATATGTGTGCTTTGAACTAAATACTGGTCCTCTGGGACAGCAAGTGTTCTTAGCAGCTGAGCCATGGCTCCAGACTTCACAATTCTCTTTTAAATGATAAAAAAAAAACTAATCAAAATTATTTCTTTGAATATCTTATGAAATCAAGTCAAATTACTACTGTGTGCAGTCCTATATTTGAGCTCCTTGGCTCTCCATGAACTTTAATTCAATCAAAAGTCAACACCACCCTTTTATGCCTTTATTTTTTTCTGATTCTCCATAAAAATCCATGTTCCTGCTCTTACGATGACTACTATCCATCAACATTTCCAATGTATTGATCTCCTCTATCCTACTGACCACACATTCCTAAAATAGCTTCACATCCTGGTTAATATGTCTACATGATATATATTATTGCATTCTATTAAATATATCTCCAATGCATTATTTGATTAAGTACCTGAGTGTCTACTGACCCTCATTCCCTCCTCACCATAACCTTACCACAGGCCTGTACTCACAAACCTAGATCACCTACCAACTACTGCTTACCCTCCAAGTTCTGCCTCCTAATTTCTTTTGTTGTTGTTGTTTTTATTTCTGTTCTTTGTTTTGTTTTCAAGACAAGGTTTCTCTGTAGCTTTGGAGCCTGTCCTGGAACTAGCTCTTATAGAACAGACTGGACTTGAACTCACAGAGATTTACCTGCCTCTGCCTTCCAAGTGCTGGGATTAAAGGTGTGTGCCACCGTGGCCTGGTCTTGCCTCCTAATTTCTAATTTCAAAGTTTTAGCTACTCTTGAATTGGTCAATCAAAACGTGAAAACCTAGTAAATTCATCTTAATACTCCAATCACTGAAAACAGGCATGATTTTCCCTAAAATCCTTTCACTATTCCATTTCAAATGATCTGCATTCTGCGGTAGTTCTGTGTGTCAGAGCACCATACTCATCTATGCCATCTAGTTCAGGTTAGTAAAGGTTCTTCCTCTCTACTTCCTCAAATTTTCATTCCCCTAAGATACTAAACAAGCAAAAAGGAGACATTCTTAAAGACTCCTCATTATCAGTTCCTTGTCATGACTACTTAATGCCTTTGGGGGCGCCCATTTTTCTTATAACCCAGACCCCTCCTCTGTATCCTGAGAAACTAAACAATCAGTATCTAGAGCAGTAGATTAGTAATAGCTAGATGTGACTTTCTAAAAATGCAGTGTTTGCCTATCTGGCCATATGACTTATTTTAAAATCAAAATAGACATACAAAATAGAAAACAAAAGAGGTAAGTATTCTGAAATCACAAAAGAATTAAGAACGGAGGCAGATTAACTTGTCAAAGAGGGTTTCATTGTAAGAAACAGTACATAGAAATACTTGTCAATTCTCTAACAAATATAATGTTATACAAGTTCTGGACACCTGAAAAAAGCAAGCGTAAATGAGTGAGAGAAATTCCACCGGCTAAAGCTAAATATCAACTAAGATACAATGTATGTCACATATACAACCCACTAACTACTAATCCAGAAACCATCTATTCAACCCACAATTTCCAAGGCAATCTCCAGATTTCTCCAATACTATCAGCTTTTTCTTTTCTACTCCCTTCCAAAATTGGCTTTGATATTAATGGTCATTTTGATTTCCCAGAATAAAAATATCTGATATTGAGACTAGATGGGTAAAGCTGAAGTCAACAGGTATCGTAAGGCTACTTTTACTGAAGAATAACTGAAAAATTCACAAGGCATTGCTGATTAGCACTATAAACATATGCCATTGGAACTCCTCACACACAGAAACCAAGCTACTCAACTACTCTTGCCCTCCTCATCTTTAAAATGGGTAAAATAACATTAACTAGGAGCCCTATGAAATAAATGACCCCAAGTATGTCAACCATTTAAACACTGTTTGGCAAATAGTGATAAGACCTAAATGGTGCGGAGGAATTGTCTGTATTCTGTCAATCATGTCTTAAATAAACGCTGATTGGCCAGGCAGGAAGTATAGGTGGGACAACCAGACAGGAAGTAAAGGGGCAATGAGAACAGGAGAATGCTGAGAAGGAGGAAGCCCACTCCTCCCAGTCCTGCCCAGACCACCGAAGAACAGGGTGTGACCTGCCCCACTGAAAAAGGTACTGAGCCATGTGGCTGACATAGAAAAGAATAATGGGTTAATATAAGCTACAAGAGCTAATAAAAAGCCTGAGCTAATGGGCCAATCAGTTATAACTAATGCAGACTCTCTGTGTGATTTTATTTGGGGCTTGTCAGTTGTGGGAACTGGTGGAAGGACAGAAACCCCCAACAAAGCAGGCCCTCATGTTACACCTAAATTTATAATATGGATTCAATTTATAATAATGATACAAACTGAACATGATCAATTTCACTAGCTTGCCTTTAAGTTAATAAACTGCTAAATTAATATATACATAAAATATATAAGAAATTATGATACAAACTTGAAATCAGGTAAATAGATTGAATTTGGATTTTCAAGTGAATTAGTTTGAGTATTATAAAATCTATACTACATTTTGTTATTGTTTTTAGCTTTTAAATCTAATAGAATGGTATCATTAAGAACTTAGCCAAAATAAGCAAATTTAACAATTATAATTTTTGTACATTCTTTATCAAAATGTAGTACATGAAATGAAAAGATTCAAATACTTTTCAACAGCCTCAAATAATTTAAATTAAATGAAAATTACCTATTTCCTATAATCTTGTCACATTTCTCATTTTATTCCAGTTGGTATCTGGTTTTTATTCTTGTATCAATGTTCGTAGTTTACAGTGAACTGATGCAATTTGAGTTTCTATATCATACTGATCCTTCTAAACAGCCAACTTTGGAATTTGTTTTTTCCCATATTTTTACCATTTTATTGATTTCATGTTTTAAAGACTCTTACTCTGGCTGGCATCATTCTTCTTTTGCCTAAGATATTTTCTGTTTCATTACTTTCCAGGTGGGGTATAATCAGAAGTGTTCTCTGTGACTCTGCAGTCTGGAAATGCCACTGCACTGTCTCCTGATTCCTGCACTAGTCATGCAGCATCAAGTCGTACAGACTCTGTTACTTCTCCCCTTCTGTAAAAATCTGCCCTTTCTTTTTAGGAGTCATATCATGCATTTTAAAATAGAGAGTTTTTAATCAAACTGCCCTTCAAGTATCACACTTCTTTCAGGTAAGACCACAAATCAGTAAGCCCTTTCACCACACAGGGCTCCTGGAGCTGGAGGTCTCCGACTGCTGAGTGTTTTAGAGCTCGGTACTCTAACACTGACTACACACCTTCCTCTAGCAGCTCTAACTTCCCCTCTGTAGTTCTTAGTGCTCACAAGCTGTATTACAGTAGCCTCCAAATTTGACCATCTTTATTAAAGATTTCCACGTTTTATCTTTGTTTTCTAGGTAGTTTGATACATCTCCTGATTTGCCCTTTTAGGTCACTAATTCCTATCTTTAAAAAGGACACTGTTCTTTGACTCATTGATTTAATTCAACTGAGATGTTTCTTAGTTTCTAAAATCCATTACTTGAGTACTTTTTGGTGGTCGTTTCTGTTGTTTTTCAAATTCAAGTTTCACTTACTTTTGCCAACAGGAAGCAGTAAATTGAGGTGTGTGCTCTGTTGTGCCACCTAACCTCCCCCTTGTACTTGCTACCATGTGCTGCGATCTGCTAGGTTTTGTTGCCATGTCACTGGCTCTCAACTCTGGTAGCTGGAGTATCCTAAATGGCAGAAATAGCACAGGGGTGAAAAGTATATGTTCTGCCAATTCCCTGTCAAAGCACATGGAAGACAATCTCTGCTCGTCTACTTCTGCTTGCTTAGCACTGGGGACAGAAAAGATGCCATTTGGCTATTGACGGGTGGGAGATTTGAATACTTAACGTGAATAAATATTGATCAGAGCAGTCCAGAGGATTCTGAAGCACAAATTTTCCTTCCAATGTCTGCTGCTTTTTGATATGTACACTGAGCATCTCTCTCTCCCCCCACCCCCATGTGTGTGTGTATTTATTATTTTTTCTTTTTAGTTTTTTTTTTTTGAGACAGAGCTTCTCAGTGTAGTTTTATAGTTTTGGTGCCTGCACTGGAACTAGCTCTTGTAGACCAGGCTGGCCTCAAACTCACAAAGATCTGCCTGCCTCTGCCACCCAAGTGCTGAGATTAAAGGCGTGCGCCACCACCGCCCGGTTGAGCATGTTTCTCTTAATTGCTCACACAACTGAAGGAAGAAAATGTTCAAAATACTGTTACTCTGCCCAAAGAGTCATGTCAGCTATGCACATAGCTCAGGAGTCACTGCATTCAGAAAGAAGCATCTTGTACTGGAAATGAAAAGAAAGAAAAGCATGTACATGTCAACTTGTTTTAAAAATTCACAAATAGACAGAAGTCTTGGAGTGAGATGGAGTATACAGACCTGAAATATATTTGAATATTGTTGTAACTATTCCCTCAAATCAGAAGCTTCCTTGCAAAGCACATTCCTGAATACAGTATATAAAAAAAATGATGTGCTTTCCATATGCTCTCCAAAAACAGATCTCAAAATATATTACAGCTACTGAGCATCCTATGTGAACATTAGTGGAATCCCACTCTTAATTATCTTAGGACAAAATTACCTTTTATTTTGAACACAACTTCACATCAATTTTCTGTGACTTCAGTTAGAAGAAAAACAAATTTTAACGTTGGGCAATCAGATAAACTTTCCAAATGCTCTAGTAAGTCTTGCATATGTGAAAAAGCATGCTACTCACTATACAGATGTTCAAACATTCCCCACATGGTGCACACGACTTCACCTTCCATATTGTTTTGATTAACTATATTTTTGCTCTCTTAATATCACAAATGATAAGGTGTTTAACTAGACCCAGTTTCTAAGTAACTAAGACAATAGAGTAAAATTAGTGAGAAACTTTAATTATATGAAAGTTTGTAGCCATTCCTTGTTCAAGAATTTAAAAGTTCATATAAAATGTTTAAAATATCAATTGCACTCTCTAAAGGGCACAAAGTACTGTGGTTTATTGATCTACTATCTAGATGGGAATCATGTAGGATATGAAATTTGGGTTGCATCCTTGAATTGGTAGGTAATGTAATGCTGTGTACTCTATCCCACACGATATCCTGAATTGATCGAAGTAGATTTGCCTTACCATTGATGGCAGTATATGATATATCTGATATATTTCTTTTCTGAATCACAGTAAATATAATTTTTATTGGAACTTCTGCCATGATAGAATTTCATTAAGTAGTTAAAAGGATGAGGGACCATAAGCATGTGTAAAGTTGTCTAGCTAGGGAAAAGCTCAGAATGTTTATAGGAGGTAATGACAACTTTCACATTATATTTGAGCCAGAATCAGCTGAAAATAAGGAAATGGATAACTATTAAGGAAGACACTCATCAAATCGATGTAAAATATCCTGACCAACAACAATATCCTGACCCTTTTGTGTGACTAGTACCAAAACAGCACTAAGGGTATCAAGATAAACAAAACACCACTTGTGTCCTTAAAAGGCTGCAGCTCAAAGTGATATGACTCTAAATGTTACCTTTCTCAAATGGTGTAAGTGAAGTTAGTTAGGTAGGAGTTAAACTATACTTGAAACACCAAATTAAATCAAATTTATGTTACACAAGAGTTGTCCATTTTTGGATAGCAAAACACTAAGATAAATGAGAAAGAGATCACCTAAAAGTACATAAAAAGAATCACCATTTTCTTTTGGCTCTTACACTCTTTGGTGTACTTTGAAATGAGCATCAAAACTGTAACATGGAATATCTGAATGATTTACTTTATAATGAACATCAAAACTGTAAAGACTATCTGACTGAGAAGGGCCTAGAATCCTGTTCATTTTTCCTATACTGACTTTTCGTTAAGAAGGCCTACCTTCCCAATCATGCTTTGTTCATAACCCCTTTCCAGAACAAGAAATTTTTATTGTAAGCCCAAGTTTTCAAAGGTGCTTCTCTGAGAATTTGTTACATAAAGGATAGTAAAATACAAACAACACAGCCATTAAGAAGACTAGGTACCACAATATGTCAAAAGAACAAATACAAAAGTACCATTCACAGTGAGCCTGAAGAGAAAAGCTGCCATGCATGAGTTGAATGTTTAAAAAAAAAATGTTAGCAGTACAGTACCTTTTCAGTAATATAACTATTTAAACCATACAAAATTACTGTTGCACTTTATTTCATAATGTGCTAAAGTCAGAGTAAGAATAAACATCTGAAACACTGTCACAAGGAATAGTCAAACCGCAGAGGAGCTGCTTCAGCCATTCATTCTCTCAGTATTCAGAAGCTAGAGCTTAACATGTGTAGACCTAGCAGAACAAGCACAGAATCTCTGAAAAGCTTGTGATGCCTACAATATCTTACAGACAGAGGGTACATGAGTGGCTGGTTTGAATTAACTATTTGAAATAGTAATTAACTTTAAAAGATTATGTTGCTAAGCATGGTGGCACAGATCTTAATCACAGCACTCAGGAGGAAGAGGCAGGCAAATCTCTGTTAACTGAGGGACAGCTTTGTCTACATAAGTTTCAGGCCAGACAGTGGCTACATAATGAAAATCTGTCTTAAAATAATGTGAGTACTTTAATTTTCATTCACAGGCATTGACTATTCAAAATAATCCAAACTCATGTACACTGATTTTATCTGAGCTGATATGAATTGCATTTAGCATATATATTATACTGTCAAATAGAACTGAACCTCCCTTTGGCTAAGGGCATAAAGAAAAACTTAAAGTATATACAAAACTTCTAGACTCTCCGATGACATGCTTGGCAGAGCCTGGTTAACTCCTTGAATGTTAAGATGAAAGACCAAAACCTAAATTTCATAATGAACTAAATAAAATTAACACATCAGATCTTTCACCTCCCATATCCGTAAAAACCTCATGGAAGTTAACAAGTGTTTTGAAAACTGGATTCTAAACAAACACCTACAGATTATTCCAGAAACAGTTCAAAATTGGGTGACATAGATTAGACAATAAATAGGTGTTTTACCAAACCGCTTACTGTACTAAATTGTCTTTTTCTGCAATGCAATTAAACTTATTGCCTAACTCCAGGCTAGTGTTATCATGACCCAGTCCCCAAAAAGAAAATAAAAAATAAAACATGTCTTGTATTGCAAACTCTTGGTGGCCAATGTTAATGCTAGATACTAATTTCTAAAGCAACTTTAAGAATAAAAGTAACGCCGGGCGGTGGTGGCGCATGCCTTTAATCCCAGCACTCGGGAGGCAGAGGCAGGTGGATCT
>JAQHUG010000033.1:5784515-5798821 GCA_028555095.1 Dicrostonyx torquatus | reverse complement strand
CACTCACTCATAAGTGGTTTTTAGACATAAAACAAAGAAAACCAGCCTACAATTCACAATCCCAGAGACTTAAACAACGAGGACCCTAAGAGAGACATACATAAACTAATCTATATGGGAAGTAGAAAAAAAACAAAATCTCTTGAGCAAATTGGGAGCATAGGGGCCATGGGAAAGGGTTGAAGGGAAGGGGAGAAAAAGGGAGGGAAGCAGAGAAAAATGTATAGCTCAATAAAATCAATAAATAAATAAAATAAAAATCTCTTCTGGATTTAATTACTTTTACTTAACTATCTATTAGCAGGGAAATAATTTTAAAAGACCAAAATTGGCTAGAATTAATGAAAATTTATATATGTGTGTGTGCGTATCTATAAATGCATATATATACATATATTAATGAAAACTTATATGTGTGTACATATAGATACACACACACACACACATATATATATATATACATATATATATATATATATGTATGTTTAAAAGAAACCACAAAAATAGAATAGAAACCACAGAAAAGGACATCTCTAATGTCTAAAGAGAGCTAGAGATGTATTGAGCATGTGAGAGGTCTGGGTAAGACAGAAGGTAAGGAAAAGGGGACGCAAGGGGGGGAGAATAAAGAAGGGAGGTACCATGAGAGAGAGGAGGAAGGGAAGGATAAAGGGAGAGAGGGAGGGAGGGAAGCAAGGGAGGGAGGGAGAGAAGGGTGGGATATAAATACAATGGCCGGTTTGATTTAATTGTGTCAATCATTAGAGGCTCTTATGGCTCCTTTTACAATGGCAATCAGAATTCTAAAAATGAAGGTACAAAGAAAATGAATTTCTGGTATTTATAAAAAAGCCCCAAAGTAGAAATAGGCAAATCTCAAGAAACTTACCAATGATAGCATGATAATGGGCACCAAGAAATGCAAAACTAAAAATACCAATCTTTTTAGTCTTTTGTTAAAAATTTTTTCTTTAAAAATAAAAATCAAAAGCAATAGAAAAGAGATTTAGTATACTCAACTCTAAACTGTGTGTATATTTTTCCTGAAGTGCATATTCATGAGCTGACAATAAAGACAGGCTGGCTGCTTTGTTTGACTATAGTTCTGTTTACTTCATACTGTCAAGAGTAGATTTTGACACTCAGTATTAATATTGCTATTTTTATTGATATAATCAGCACTGCTATAAATAATTTCTTGCCTGCTATATCTAAGTATATCATTATAACAAGCAATATTAAGACATATTTTCCTTAGATGATACTTCATAAATAGGCTGCTGACCTAGGGAACCAAGGTGACCTCAAAATATAGAAATTACTGGGAAAAAATAATAATGCTGCCCTATCAATAGAGATTGTTTTGTGTGTGACTTCACTAAACAAACTCGTTTATATTTGTTTGAAACTCAAGTTTCCCACCAATCTGCTGTTTCAATCTCACATCACACCATATTGTACCTAAAACAGGCAATCTGGATTCCTATTGCTACTTTTTTTTTCTTCCAAACAGCTCAGGAATTTGCTTAAATATAAAGCTTGAATCTATAAAGAAAAAAAACCACCCAAAATTGAGACTGGATGGGTGAAAATAAGCATGTTTGAAATCATTTGTATAATTGCTAGCGGGTGGCCAAACCGCTTGTGAGTTTTTGATCATTACATGAAAGCAAAATCAAAACATATTTTATCTTGCCTCTAGATCTCATCAGCAGTGACAATAACCTTATCTGGCCTTGAATGGTTTGTTCATAAAACAAAGTGGGGTCACTGACCCAGGACACACGCAACACAGAGTATGAAGGCCAAAACAAAGTGACAATACAATTCAAAACAAGTTTGTAGAGATTTTAGACTAGTATATTAAAACCTCCCTTTGTCTCTATCACTTGACAGATGGTTAGCCCTCACACAGCCTAGTATCTCTGGCAAAGAAATGACTATGTCTAGCCAATAACACCCCAAATTTTGACTTAAAATGCACTGTACTCAGACTTAGAATTACCTTAGAAATGTGAATTCTAATATAATTAGTCGTGTTGATTTTATTATCATAAAAACTTGGCACGTGTCAAGATCTTATCTTTTGTACTAAGAACATCTCACTTTGTCCCAATCATCTTATGCAGACTCCAGTTCCTTGAGCTTCTCATCTTAGTTTTCATTCATTTTATGCACTGGTAGTCATGCTTTTAAAACTTCTGCAATAACATCTTAGCCCAAAGGATTATAAAATTTTCAGAGATTTAATTAGCTTGTGTTTCTATGTTGCTCACAAGAAAGTTCTGGTAACCAACAAACTGTGTCAAAAAAACTTGATAACACTGAAAACATTCCATGTCAAGGACCACAGGGCAAGAGAGGGTTTATCCTGCACTACACTGTGTCTTTATTCATAAACCGTTCATCTGTAAATGCACACTCACACATACACACACTCATCAACCATTCCTACTACAACTAGGAAAACCTTTTTTTTAACATTCTTTTTACCACTCTTCTACAAAAAAATCAGCTCAAGTTATTCTACTAGTTTTAAAATCTGTGTTTTTTTTCCTCAGCCCTCTTATGTAAGCAAAGTACATAAGGTCTGTACACATACCAGCAAGAAGCAGTCACCTATAAGTTAGTTAAAACCTTTATATTCCCTTGCTAAACCTACAACTGCAAAAGATTGAGATACTTGATTTTTTAAAGTATATTCCTAGAATATATCCTATGCAAAAAAATTAACATGTATTTTAGGATCTGTTTTATCACTTTGCTAACAAGACCATGCTACATAGAAACTTTACAGTAAATGTGAAAACACAAGATTTTACTACAAAACAAAATTCCATTTATTCCAAAGACATGATCAAAAATATGAAGGATTTAAAACCCCTATCTGTCTAAAATTCACTGAAATTGTATGAAAATATTCCACAATAACAAAGACTACAAATAATTTAAATAAACTCTATTATTTGGCAATCATAAACACGCTCTACACTTTCAAACTTGATAAGTTTTTTAAAACTCTAGTTTGTTAAACACAAAAGCAGCTAGATTTCTGAAGTTTAACTTTAAAAAAAAAAATCTCTTAGCAATGCGGAGTATATAGCTGTAAGGACATGATGATGGAAGCTCCACAGGGACCAACAATCTCCCCTTTGCTTCACTGTCTCATTCAAGTATCCAGAACTGTCTTCCACGAGCTGATGCTGCCGCCACCCGTGTTAGAAAAACATGATTAGTTCAGAAAATAAAATTTCACTTCCATATCACACATGTTTAAGAAGTTTCTCCTTACCACTTATCCTGAAGAGATTTGAAAAAAGTTAAAATTCATTTATGTTATAACTCATTTACAAGAATTTAGTTGTAGCTTTTATTGCTCTTCTAAAATGCTCTTATTATTCAGTGTAGGCTTTTATTTAGGAAGTCCAATTTGTCTATAAAGTCTTTTGAAAATTTGCACAAATGACACAAAAATAATTCATTTAAAATTACTTTTCTCCTCTATTTTCTTCCTATATCAAGGAATCAAATTCTTATAGGCAAACGGGAATAGGCGATGTGTCTCAAAACTTTTCCACCTACACAGGAAAAAGGCAGGCATCAAATCTAACAGACCTAAGCCAGCACTCTAGCTCTCAGGTACAAAATGCCTCTCTTCCTCCATCATTGCATTACTTCCAAATTGTAGCTAGCCAATAAATACCAGATCTGTATCTCTAGTTTCTTGATATACTGATAGTTCCAAAATGTTGGCATACCTAGACAGAAAAATACAAAGGCAGCTTCCATGAAATGGGTAATTCTTAATAATTTTTAAGCTTCTTTCTCTAGCCCAACAACATTAGAAGTGAATCGGGAAAGGGCATCATTGCTTTGGAGTCTGGTAGGCAATATACCTGTCACCTGAGCGCCACATCTAAAGGCTTGCATGTCATTCATCCTAAGACCTGAAATCAAAGCCCAAAATGCTCCATTGCCTGACTCACTAAGCAGCTCAGCCTTTTCCAGAGAACTCCACTTTCTACTCTTCATGGTATTCTGTTCAGTACCAATTGTCCTCAAATGTAAAGCTCTGCAAACGGAGTGCAACCCCAATCTTGGTATCTTATGCTAGAGGACAGACTGGAACCCGCAGGGATTCAGCAACCATTCGAAACCTTGCTTGGGAGCATTCAAGAGAGGATGGCACTGGCATAGCACCACGTACTACCTGTGTATGAACTCGGATGAGTTAGGAAGAATTCCATGAAGCAAAGGCATGAAACTCAGTGACCTGTTTGTTGGCTTGTTTCTGTCTCCTTTTCCTATGAGTCGAGTCATACCTAATCGTAAAGCAAAGCTACAGAATGCAGTCAAATCCTGACATGTCACACTCATTTGTGGACAGGCAGAGTGGAGGGGGTCTATTCCCAGGATATGGAAAAAGGTCCCGAACCAGAAACAAAAGGAAATTATCTGTGAATTTAAGTTGTCAGTGACTCCTCAAATTCAGAGCTCACACTGTTTTCCACAAAACGATACTTGTATTTTTTTTTAAGTTTTTCAAAGGCAACAAGTTGCAGCAGTAACTCAGAACACTGTTCACTTGAAAATACTCTATACTCTGAGATTCTGATCAGCAGAAATTCCCACGTGGCCAGAGTGAGAACATTCCACGTTAGTCACATTTGGTACTTTTAGTGTTTAAAAAATAGTAAAGGCAATTTTCACTGTCTACAAAGGTAACATGTTCAACTTAAGTCTGGGCCAATGATTCTGAGGACAGTACTACACAGCCACAGGCTTCCAAATTTTTTCCTATCCCATTCTGCTTTCTTCTAGAGAGCTGTCATGCCTCGTCGGACCTCATTTGACCCGGTTAGGAGTAAGAGATCATCGGATTACCGAGCTAGGTAGTGTAGCTGTACGCCATATTGTGTTTTTCGCTAATGTTTATAGTCTGTGTGTGCGCCTAACATATGCTTGTGCAAGTGTGTTTATCAATATAACTTTTACGAAATCCCTGCCTCCTGCCTCTTCTACATCCTTAGGAAGAGGAGGGGCTGAAGGGGACCCTAAGAGCCACACACAGAGAAATGCATTAAAACAATTACGAGGACCACGTTTGAACTTCAAAACCATCCCCCCAATATTTGGGGGTGGGCTGTTTTTTGTTATTTGTTTTGTATCTCAAGGTATGGAAGAACGTTAACCTTTTTTCCTAACTATTCACGAAGTAGCCAAAGGCGAGAGGAGGACAGGGCTCGTCCCCTGCCAAGCTCCCCCTGGTCTATCGGAGCCAGCCAAGCAGGTGGGGCCAACCGTCCCGCCCCGGCTTCGCTAGAAGCCCGTCCTCCGCGCGGGCGGACAGCGAACGGGAGGAGGGAGGAAAAGAGGGAGGGAGAAGAGAGGGGCGGGAGCCGGCGGCGCCAACAGCTCCGGAGCCCCGGCCAGTGCCCCTCAGCTCCTCTTCTGGGAAGCCGCTGCTCTAGGCGCGGGGAGGAGAGAGACAGGACACCGTGGCAGCGACCGGACGCCCCGCCCGAGCTGGCCGCCGACCCTCCCCGCAGGGTCGCGCGAGGCCGCCGGGAGGGCGCGAGGAGGGGCGGCGGGAGGGCTGACGGGGCGGGGCCGAAGCCCCGGGCTGCGGCTCGGAACTCGCGCCGCGGCCCCACCCCGCCCCCTCCTCCGAGGCTCGCCACCCCCGACTCCCGGCGACTCGCAGACGCCCGGCCGCGCTCCGCAGGCACACACCCCTCCCTCCCGCCCGCCCCACAACAAATTAGAGTTTTTGGCGTTACCTCCTCGCGCTCTTTAATCTTCTTTCCTCAACTCCTAAACTTCCCCCCGCCCCTACTTCTTCGGCTGAAGGCCCACATTGGGCGCCTGAAGCCGCGAACCTCCAGCTTGGACGACTATTGGGTGAATCTCATGCCACTCTGGGCTTCAACTGTCCAATAATGATTGGACGGCCCTCGTGAGGTTGCCGCCCATAAACAAAATGCACTCTTCCTCCTCCCCTCCGCGGCCCGCCTCTAACTGCCCCTTCCCTCATCTCTGTCATCTTTGATTGGCCTAGGAGGCACCCAATCCGCTATCTCAGACATCGATTGGTGGGCGGAAACTTCATTCAGAACATTTTTAACAGCCTATTGGGCAATGGTCGCAACCCTTGCCGCCCACCAGCGCCCTGTGTAGAGCGGCCAGTCGTCCCTCCTTGTTCAGTGATCCAAGAGCTGGGATACTATTGGTTGACAGAGGCCGTCAGACCGGACTATAGTGGCCGGTGATTGGCCGAGATAGACACGATCAAGTTTGGTTGTTTACTCCACCGCTTCCCCTCCCTCCTCCTCTAGGTTCCCGCCCCCTCCCGACTGCTTTTACTTTCTACGCATTTCTATTTCCTCCTTTATTTATTTATTTGTGATAAACTTAAATGACCCGAGGATAGAGGCGGGACTCGAGAGTGGCTAAAGTATGACGGGCGGCGGCCTGGGGCCAATTGTCGCGGGGGCTGCGGGGTGAGGGGCAGCGGCGGCGGCCAGTGAGAAGCAGGTGTCTGCCGCGCGCCGCCTATGGAGCCGGGATGCCCCAGCGGAGGCGGCGGTTACCCGCTGTCTGGCGCGCCGGGATGGGGCGGGAGAAGTGGGGGTGGGGAGGAGGAGGGGAGGATACAGTGCAGGGAGGAGGGGTGTCGCGGTCGCTGGCCGCGGCTGTCCGAGCGAGCGGGAGGCTCCCAGCGGTGGGAGGGACCAGCGGCCCTGGGCGCCGGAGGCCGGAGCCGTGCTGGGACTCCGAGCGAGTGTATTCCTACAGGAAAATACCATGTAAAACAGTCTGCAGAGAGCCGCCTTTAATATCAATGAGGATTTATTATCCTACCGGAAAAAGCAGATTATGTTTCTTATTACTAAACGCCTGAAGTACTGACGACCCAACTGGAGCCCACAAAATTCAATATCCTGGGAGCGAGGAGGAATAAAGCAACACGGAAAATTAAATGCAGTTCAGATGCTCCAATAAAACCTTCATCTTCATCCATTTGTCACTCAGCTCAGTACTCCCCAGAGCCAAATTCTAACAAATACTGGTCAGGCAAAGGCGGGTGGAGGAGGAAGGGGGGTGAAGCCCGAGGCCAGCAGGAAGCCAAGGATAGATTCCTGAAAAGAATTCCTTAAAAGGACTAAGATGGAAAAAAGAATAGCTTTTCACTCTACAAAGAAAAAGCATTCCTGACGAAATAAAAAGTACTTTTTAGGGAGTTTAATTGTCACTAAAGGGATTTGTTAGAAACACAGGCATACAAAGAAACTTATTTGTAATATTAATTATTAATACAGAAAACAATGTTATATATTGTGGACTTGATACATAGCTTCCGATAGACTTGAAGTAAGTTTAGATCTGGAATTAACCTAGGATTTCTTGACATATCCCAAATAGTTTTAATACCAACCGCTTGCTTTGACTAAGTAGAAGTCTAGTAGACCATAGCAAAACCAGCCCTGATAAGAAAAAAAAGCACAAGGCCTTGACTTCATTAGTACATTTAGGTCCATCCTGAAGATTATGGATGTGGCTGTCAGAATCCAGAAAATGTTTTAAAGATAAGAGAAGCTAAGGACGTTAACTGTAAAAAAAAAAAAAAAAAAAAAAAACCTGCTACTGCTACTGAGTGTGGAAAGAAAGATGTTTTTAAATTTGGGTATGAACCTTAAACGTTTTTCACTAAATAGTCCGGGCAGAACAGTCAACTTTACATGAGAAAATTAGGTCAAATGTAACAAAAGTGTTCAAGTAGTTAACCCCATAATTCTAAAGAGGAAATGACTGCTTCCGATTCTTAAAACTCATCATTTCTTACAAATATTTAGAGACACTTTACAGTGTTCTGGAAACGTGATGATTTTGATGAAGAGGCATAAGGACAGGGCTGTACAATACCTAAAATCAAATGACGGTGACGAGGTAAGGCCTTGGGTGTTAATACTACCTGCATGTTTTAATGCCCAGCTCTGTTGTTAAAATGCTTTTGATGCCGAGGAGTATCTGTGTTCATATGCACATTGCACAGCTGTTCTGACTACGGTGTTTTTACTCTCCCCAGATGCAAACAGCCCAACCGTATGGTGGGGCATGAGATGCTTTCTTCTTTAGCATGTAACAGAACTGATGATAAGAAGAGTGATGGGGGGGGGCTATTTGTTAATCTGTTCAATGAACACTAAGTGTATGTACAACACACTGAATAAATTTTTAAATGGAGAGGAATATGGAAACTAAGATTGGACTTGGCATTTTTCTCCAGAGTTCTCTGCTTCTTAGAAGAAAAAAGGAGTAACCAATTACTATGCTGTGTATATGTGTGGCATATACAACATGGGAGTATATAAAATACCACCCTGCTAAAAGTTGGTAATAACTAGAATTCACTAAACTTATCACTATATTGAATTCAAAAGTTAAGCAGAGCAGATCAGTCTCTGCTCTCAGAGACCTTAGATTCTAAAGAAGGCACCTAATGTATTTAGCAAAAAAAAAATATATAATGCCCTATATATCATAATTGTATAAGCTATAAAACATAAAAATAATAACATCAGTAGCAGAAGCACAGTCGCGATGATGTGACAAATAAAATTCTATATAATATCAGAGATTATAAAATATTTACATCTGAGAGAGAGTTAAAGGACCCTCCATCACCAGTACTCAAAGGAAGCACAGGATAAAAACAGTAGACGTACAGCATAATGAAAGTCTCAGGAACTTCTTGAACCCATAGACCCAGCTTTTCCTAAAACCAACCATTCTCTGTGATGGCTGCTCTTATTGTCAACTAAAGATGGTTTTTAGATCCATTAGGGAATTTGCAAGCCTGTATGTAATACAAATCACTTAATATTCGTAGCAGTTTGTGAATAGGCACTGCTTTTCTATACATGACCTCACTATGTTTTCTAAAAAGGCACATTAACAGCTATGAAAATAGAAATCTTCCTTTCCTAGGAGTATAAAATCGAACTAGACAGCAAAATTTGTCAGGACAATATACAAAACATTAAGGTTAGATGATTCATATTCCAAGCCACTTAAGGAGGGTGCTTGTAAACACACATGCACCCCAGATGTGAAACAAGTTCTGCCCATGCACACTTTATATAAAATCTTGAACCACCAACCCCACAATGTGGTAGAAGTCTAAAGCTCTTCATGTTGTTTCTTCCTGGAGTTGCAGAAGCTTACCCTGCTTTGCTTGGGATTCAGTCTCTCCTTCCCAGGCTGGTTCTTTGTTCTCGTCAAGCTTTGTTGTAAACGGAAGAGTTATGCCAAAACCATAAGCAGTTTCCAACAAAACTTCACCTAATTAGAATAGAATAAATTCAAGAATGTGATGCCAGGAGAAGAGGAAGAAATGCAATATATAGATATTTATGGTGTGGTGTACTGATTACATTTACCAAAAAAGCCCATTATGGATAGGAGGTGGGGAATATGACTGATAGTTCTATTTAAAATACACAAGTGGATGTGGGGAGGAATACTGTGGGACAATCTTCTTGTACCCTGTCATTTGTATAGTTTTAATAAAATGCTAATTGGCCAGTAGCCAGGCAGGAAGTATAGGTGGGTTAACCAGGCAGGAAGCAGAGGCAGGGCAACAAGAATAGGAGAATTATGGAAAGAGGAAAGACTCAGTCTGCAGTTGTAACCAAGGTACAGAGGAAGCAAAATGAGAATGCCTTGTTGATAAAAGGTACCCAGCCACATGGCTGACACAGACAAGAATTATGGGTCAATGTAGAATGTAAGAGTTAATAAGAAGCCTGAGCTAATAGGCTAACCAGTTTATGATTAATGTAGACCTCTGTGTGTATCTTTGGGACTGAATGGCTGCAGGACCAGACAAAACAGAAATCTCTGCCAACAGAGGAGGATCAGAACTCAAACGGGAAAAACAAAAACAAGAAATAAATTTTCAGCATAAGGGAAGACTGAGAAACCCACTCGAATCCATGGACCCAAATGTCCTAAAACCAGATTGATCTCTGTGATGTCAATGTAATGGGTTTAGGGCAGATAGGCTTTTTTAAAAAACATGATTTTACCTAATGACAGAGGTCACAAAGCCTGTGAACTGTGCCAAAGCCAGATTGTACCTCTCAGTAAAGACTATCACTCAGGAAGAAGCAGCACAGAGGACATTTGAGAGATTAGTTCCTGTCTTTAAATGATGCAGCCCAAACTATCCTAGCAAAACTTGATCTGTTCTCAATTCACTCTCCAGAGAAGATTTTTAAAACACACCCCCCTCAGTTACTCCAATGTTTAATATCTTAGTTAGAATTCTAATGTTTCCAGGCTCATGAAGTACACCTAAATAAGAATTGTTTCAGATGCCAAGTTCTTTTAAAGTTTTGCAACAGGATGCCTACCTGAGACACAAGTTTTAAATATGTAAATATGTTCTACTTAACTTTGCATTCCTGGCATATTAAGAAGGCATGTCCACCCCTGTCTGGTCATACACAAGGAATTAGGCATTTTTTGCTTGCTTTTTAAATTTATCATGTTCTTTAAATCCTGCTGCATACTGTACAAATAGTATTGGGAATTCTGCAACTACACTAATTTTGAATGAAAAAGTCATTGAATACATACATATACATACATATACTATACATACAATCTGTTATTATGATTGCTACTAATGAACTCATTTGGGAGCAGAAGACTGATTTTAGAGCGCATGGTTTTAAAATGTCCAAGGATTTTATTAAAAATTAATACTGTCTAAAGCATGTGAAAAGTTTATTCTTGGGAAACTGGGATGGTTTATATTTGGGAACTATGTCTAGGAGTATGTAACCATCTTTACTAGAACCCCTAGTAGTTTTCAATCCTCAACCATTTTAGTGCTTCCCATATTTGAAATGAAAGTAAAGAAATTCAAGTCCCTCCATATAGGAACAGAAAATCCCAAGATCTACCTCCTGATTAACTGTGAGCAACCTGGTTTCCTTGAATTTTTACATACTAGACAAGTGCTTTAGTTGCTGTTGCTGTTTGTTCTGTTTAGCCTTCCAATACATAAGTAATAGAACATTTTTATGTACTGAGAATGCAGAAACCATCTTAAAGATATCACTTTATGTTATTATTATTTATACATATACATGATGATCTATATGTGATTTGTATACGTTAAAGCACAAAAAAAATTTTAAAAATTTTCTCTTGTGACTCAGGAATAACAGAAGTTTGAACTCTTACAGGTTTATATATATTGGACAAGTATTTACTGAAAAACTAGTGTTGCTGAATATTTGGTGTATTAGGACAAATTAGGTTGTCTGGCCTTGCAGAACATGTAGCCTACTGTAAAAATAATTAATCCCATTCGATCTTTGTTGGGTGTCCAGTGGCTACATATACAATGAGTTTTTACAATACTTTGTAAACTAGATATAGGTTAAAATTATGAGAAATTCATGGGATGTCATATAAGGTATGGTGATTTTCATCTATATTATAGAAGAGGCATCCTTTACTATGTGATAAAATTATCTTACAACATCTTCCCCATTATCTCATGGGAATATCTCCTTTATAGATGCTCTCCTTTTCATTCTCTATTTTAATCAGTGTATTTATGGTCTGCTTGTCTGATTATCATAAGAAAATGTTCTGGTCATTTGTCAGGGTGTAGGGCTAAGAAAAATACATAGAAGATTCTTATGACTTAAATCTCAAATTTCAATATAGGCTCATTTATTAATAAACACTCTCCAGCCTATGGTACCATTTTAAAGGCTGTGGAGCCTTGGGAAATAAGGTCCTAGCCCGTCAATGGAAGGAGGTCAGGAGGGGCTCTGGAGGCTGTACCTAACTCTGATTCCAATCCAACCATTTCTACTTCTGGCTCAGCCATGATGTGAAGAGCCATTGTCTCACACCCCCACTGCTGCAGACACCTACTCCTACAATCACTCCCTTCTCCATATGATAGACTCAAATCTCTCTGAAACCGTAAGCTAAAATAAGCCCTTTCTTTCTGCAGTTACTCCTGACAGAAAATTTTGTCATAGGAAACAAAAGTAGCTAGTCCAATGGTATCAAAACTCCTCTAGCAATTAATTTGTGAAAGAAACGTCTAGAGCAGTATCTTCCTATAAAGAAGAAAATTTCTTTATAGAAGGGAGACTGAACCACCAAGACCTGACAATTTGAATTCAGTCCCTGTAGCTCACAAAGCAGAGAACCGGTTCCCAGAAGTTGTCTTCTGACATTCATAGGCAACATGGAATACACACACACACACACCTTCACACACACACACACACACACACACTACAATAGATAGATAGACAGACAGACAGATAAATAGAGGTAAACAAGTAATTCTTTAATTTTCAAAAGAAAGTTTCCAGAGAGGAGATTTTAAAAAAAATCAGCAAGAAAGAAAAATGAAGCCTCATGGGTGCCAAACCTATATGAGATTTAGCTCTTAGCCTTAAAGCCTCTCAAAGCTCTTAATATTAATACATATGGTCTTTCTTTGTCTTGATGGTGGTTTTAGAAAGAGGATGCCTTAAGCCTGCTTCGGAGCCTAGAGTCTAGAGCAACCTATAATTACCTGATGGGATCAAGCAGAAGCAGCATTAAGCAAATACTAAGAAGACAGTATATTCAAGTCAGTTTTTAACTTCGCATGAACATTTTAGTCAGTACTAGCTGTTAATATGGGAAATTTATTGTTTAAATCAAAAAGTAAGAGATCTTCTGACCAGTAGTTATTCAATTCTGAAAGAACATGCTGTTTGCTTCATTCTTGTTCTGTTTTCAAATATATTTCTCATGATAGGCTTTTAAGTAAAAGAATACACAAATAATTTCTCAGAGTTCCTGTATCATACAACTTAGAGACAATATGGAATTAGGAAGGACTGTATTTTGCAAGTAGAATAAACCCACCTTGTACAAATGTAAATGAAAAAGACACTACATTGATTTGCACTAAAGTAGGTGCCTCAAGAGATGTCAACAGCAACCAAATGCTCTTGTTCTCTTTTACAGTGGCTTTGTTTTATTTCAATAGACATGATTATCATATAATAGCAAAAATGGTAAAAAAGCTTCAGGTATTAGCTATGTGATCTTCAACACAAATGTTAATTAATAGCAAATAAGTTTATTGGTTTGTGCAACAGATAGAAATCCGGATATAATGGTAATTTGGATGAGGTTTGAGCAAATTTCTGGGACACATTTGCATAGTCTTTGTGTGCCATCTGAAGCTGTTGTAAGGGTTCACATCCCTGTGGATGCACATGACCCCAGAGCAAAATGACCAATCTTTGAACAACTGGTCAGTAGTCCTTTTGGTGGTTTGAAAGAAAATGCTCGCCATAGGGAGTGACTCTCTTAGGAAGTGTGGTTTTAATTGGAGTAGTTGTGCCTTTGTTGGAGGAAATGTGTCACTGTGGGGGTGGAATTGGAGGTCTCCTATGCTCAAGCTACACTCAATGTGGCACACAGTTGCTTCTGCTGCCTGCAGATCAAGATGTAGAACTCTCAGTTCCTCCTCCAGCACCATATCCACCTGCAAGCAGCCATGAAGATAAAGGTCCAAAACTGAAACTGTAAGCCAGCCCCAATGAAATGGTTTCCCTTGCAAGAGTTGCCTTGGTAATGGGGTCTCTTTTCAGCAATAGAAACCCTAACTAAAACAGGTCTATATTTTATTCTGTGAATACCAATGTCATCCATTACCTATCCTGGATCTAGCATCATGGGAAAAGTGTATTTGAACTCTGCTGGCTGGTTTTCCTAAGCTGGAGAACCCTCAGGAGTAGGAGTTTTATTAGTGTGACCCAAGCCCAATGGTTTCTGTAGGACAGATGAAGGTCAGATGGAATGAGGAGAAAGTAACAGCCCATGATACCAGGATGTATCTCCGTTGTTTCATCCAAAGTCCTGCAAGTTGTTACAAGAATAGTTCCTCTGCTAAGGCTTGCTTGAGCCTCGGGTTCTTTGAGGTTCCATTGGATTGAGAGGAAAGGTCGAAAGGAATTCTGCTGGCAGAAAGGTGTTTGGAAGTGAATCCAAACAGTTGTGTACCACAGAAGATTAGTTTGGAGATGCTTTAGGTTCAGTTCCACACTGCTAGAGTAAAGTGCCTTTCTCAATAAAACAAGTTACAAAATGTTTTAGTTTCCTGTACCAGTGCATACAAAAAGTTATTTGTTACGCATCATGTCTGCAAAATAATGTCCATAAAAAGACTTGGCTATATATATATATCCTTTGGTGAACCAGGAATTCAT
>JAQHUG010000033.1:5736339-5751470 GCA_028555095.1 Dicrostonyx torquatus | reverse complement strand
AGTAAGTCACCCACCTTGTGGTGACATACAGACTTTTATAATGGGTTAGTTTATGAGGTGAGGGCTAGCCAGGAAAAGGCTAGAGATAACGGGCAAGGCAGTATTTAAATGAATCCAGTTTGTCATGTGGTTATTTCGGGTGCAGGCGACCAGCGGCGGCTGGGGAACATACAACCCGCACACCTCTCCCCCATTTACAACACAGGAGGATCTGGCAATTTGGTATAATAGTGGGTCTTAGGTGATTGTACACGGAGCACATTTTAGTATCCAGGGACTATGAGGGATACAGTCACTATAATGTTCATGTAGTCTGTACCTATTGAGATTGGAGAAGAACACAGAGTTGGAACCTTTTCAGCATTATGGAAGAGTGAGATGTATGGGTCAGTAGAGGTGGAACATAGTCGTCATTAGTTTGAAACGGTACTGTGCAGCAGCAGCAGCAGCAGAAGCCTGGGTGGGAGCAGGTGCCACCTGAACTGGGTGCACCCTCTGCACTAGTGTAAGGACACATACTTCCTGACATCTTTCCAGCTGTGCTTACAGCCTGTGGGCAGTCTGAGCTTCTCCAGCAGGAAAACTTTAGAGTCCCCTGGTGCCACGATGGACTGTTGGGAGCCCTCCACTCTATTTTTCCCTATTTTGAGAGGGTTTTCTTTACTAAAACTGTTCCAGCCTTGGAATAATTAGCAACCAATACAAGGCAGTCTCCTACTCCTCAACAAGGTGATCCGCAGTGCCTGTGTTCCAAATGTTCTTTATTTAGTGCTCACTTTATCCCAGCATACTTCCCCAACACTCCACATGAACAGTAGCTGGTCATTCTTCGAAAAAAAAAAAAAAACGCTCTTCCTATGAGTAGGAAGTACTGTTCAGTGCCTCATCCGTCTTGCTAGACTTCCCATATTTAAGATTGTTTTTAGTAGAAAATGACTAATTAGTGCAATTTATAGTTGTTTTCTGTTTATGATTAATTTCCTACTCATTCTTTTTCCTTTTCCTCCTTCTCCTATTTCTCACTCTCTCTTTCCCTCTTCTTCCTCATTTCCTCCTTCCTCCTCTTCCTATTACCTCCCTCCTTCCAATCTATGTAGCCCTGCCTGACCTATAACTAAAACACACTGGCCTGAAATTCACAGCAAACTGCCTGATTCTGCTTCCAGCTGCAGGTAAGGATTAAAGGTGTTGCCCCACTAAGCCCAGTTTTGTGTTTTGCTGTTTCTCTATAGTGGTGTACTTTGCTACCTTTTAAACCTATGTGCATCATAAGTCTTTAAAAATCTATTATTGAGTTTTTGTTGTTGCTGTTTTCTCATTACACTGTGGCCAACATAAATCATCTTAAATGAAAAAAACTTTGCATAAAAAGATGATAGAAGATTCTTTTTCCTTTTCTATATACAAACCCTATATTTTCACTGTCTCTCCTCTCACATAGATATTTTTTCTGTCACATTTTATATTTTTCCAGCACATGTATTTTTTTAAAAAACAAATTATTGTCACTTTGGTTGTTCTGCCTTTTGACCATTATACTAGAGACATAATTGGGTTGCTTATTGACCTTCATGTTACAGATGTTGGAATTTAACAACAATTACTAGTAGTTTTCATATTGAATTTATATGTTTTATATGCATGAGCATTTTACCTACATATACATGTATACTTTGTGTGTGCTTGGTGCCTGTAGAGACCCGAAGGAGTTGGATACTCTGGAACTGGAATTACAGATGGTATCTTAGTAACTGTTCTATTGTTGTGAAAAGACAGTATGATCAAAGCAACTTATTTTTAAAAAGAAAAGGAGCTTGCTCACAGTTCTAGAGGGTTAGTTTATGATCATCATGGATGGTAATAATTAAGCAATCATGGTACTCCAACAGTAGCTAAGAGCTTTATATCCTGATCCTCAGGCAGAGCCGGGGGTGGAGGTGGCTGGGGGCAGGGGAGGGGAAAAGAGGGGAAGAAGGAAAGAGAGAGAGAGAGACTGGTTCTGGTCCTGGTCCTGGTCCTGGTGTGGGATTTTGAAATCTCAAAACCCAACCGTATTGACATCCCTCCTCCAACAAGGCTGTACTTTCTAATCCTTTCTAAGCAGTTCACCCACTGGGGACCAAGTATGAGCCTCTTGTGGCCATTCTCATTTAAGCTACCACAGATGGTTATGAGCCGCCTTGTGCTGACAGCCAAACCAGGGTCCTTTGCAGGAGCAACAAATACTCTAAACCACTGAGTCATCTGTCATCTCTCTAGCCCACATTGTATGTTTTTTAAATTGCCAATTAGCATACTTAAAGTTGAAGATCAATGCAGCTCTCTCTCTCCCTCCCTCCTGAAAAGCCTTATCGCATCTCCATTCTGAACATCAAAATCACTGGGTAGAGTAGCCTTGCTTAGTAGTCTTTCTCACCGTTACAACTTTGAGTATCTCATCATACTCTCTACTACTGACTTTCAAGGTTTCTGCTGAGAAAACCACTAATAGTTAAAAGGAGAATCCTCTTTCTCTAACAATTTGCTTTCTCTTGCTTCTTTCTACGTTGTCTCTTTGCCTTTAACTTTTGACATTTTGACTCTTAGGTATTTTGATGTGGTCCTGCTTGAATCTGTCGCATTTGATATCCTATGGACTTCCCATTTTCTTTTTCAGACTTGGGAATATTTGAGCAATTATTTTTTTAAATATATTTTCCATTCTCATTCTCTTCTTGTGGCATATTAACAATGCATAAACTTTTCTGCTAGCTGGCATCCTGCGACTCTCTTAAACTACTATCACTGCTTTCTATTTCTCTTTGTTTTCTTTTCTTTTTTCTTTTTCTTTCTTTACTTTTTTTTTGTTGCTGTTTTCTTGCTCCTCAGATTGGAAGATTTCCAGGGGCCAGTCTGAGTTCACTTATCCTTTCTACTGTATAGTGTAATATGCTGTTGTGCATGTCTTTTAAACCTGCATTTCAGTTGCCGTGCCCTTCTGCTTTGCAGTTTCTGTGGGATATACTTTAACACTGCCTACCTGTCTTGGGATGCTCAGCTCGCTTTTACTTTGCCAACTTGATCTTGATGAGCATATTTTTGGCCATTGTTTTGATTCTCCATTAAATAAATTATATAAGTCCATCTTTCTCCATTGTTCCTGGAGAGTCATCTTATTTTGTTTGGAATAAGTTCCATGGCCTCTTCATTTCTTTGAGTCTTTGTATTGTTTTCTGCATATTTGGAAAGGCAATGACCTCCCTTTATCATGTCAAACCAGCCTCTGCTGGCAGAAGAACCTCACCTACTCATAGGTTTGGGGATGCCTCTGAAATCTTTTTGTCTTTTCACCTACTTTAGGTATTGGGGTGTCTCTGAAATTGTTTTGTTTTTTCAGATTGCTGTCGGTTTGGGAGAATTTTTGGGTTATATATCATATATATCTATATATAGATATATATAGATATATATCACAGGACATATCACATCCTTTCTGGAGCCTGAGTCTACTAGGATATGATCCAGATAGATGTGCTAGGCATAGCTTAAACATGATTAGTGGTGTATTGGTGTTCTGGATTGTGCTATAGTTCTATGCTCACAGTGGGTCTGAATATAGGCATTTATCTTCCACTCTTCTCCAGGATTTGTGCATCTGAGGCAAATGTACACACTTAAGTTCCTGCTATAATTTCAGGTCCCAAGGACAAATATACTAGAAAAGGACCTGTACATACAGAGCACCTGTTTTTTTTTTGTTTTGTTTTGTTTTTGTTCTTGATTTTTTTGTTTGTTTGTTCATTTGAGGTTTTTTTGTTTGTTTGTTTTTGTTTTTCTTCTATGCAAGTTTAGGTCGATTTGGAATCCAAAGTCCCCTCCACTCTAAGGGGGAAAAAGTTAAGAAATTAGTCCCTTGAGTAGAATATATGTAGTAGTAAAACTTTATGATAGCCACTTCTTGCCAACAAAAACAGACAGGCTCTTATTTTTATCTCTTGGGTGCATCTGAGAAAAAAATCATCAGCTATTGAGTTCTGTGGACTCAGACTACCAGAAAGCTATTGCTTATAGCCCTAATTTGTTTCCTGATTCTTGTCCATTAGTGTCCAGCTGGTCAAAGACTACCCGTGTGTCCCATAAACCCTTTCTGGAGAGAGTAATGGGGATGTATATCCCTGTTCCTTTTTTTAAAAATTGCTCCAAGAAGCCAAACTCCTGGAAGTATGTGCATCCTTGTCTAAACCTACATCTTTGTCCTCCAGTGTAGAGGGGTACAAAAATGGCATTCCCTTCTGCTTCCAGAGCTGTAAGCTTAATCTGCATTCCTCTGGTAAAGGTTATGTAAGTTGGAACTTGCTGTTTTGGAATAAATGCCTTTTCAGCTGTCTGCATGTCAGTATTTGCACATGCCTTTAACTCCCCAGTAAGTTAAAGACAAACTACCAAGTAGCCACTGTAGGAACATATTAGGAAACCCTTCTAGAGTGGAACAGAGCTACTTAAAAAAAAATCTCTCTTCTGTACTATTTTCAATATATAAATCCCTGGAAGGGCTCTCACATATAAACAAAGCCACTTTCTATCATGATGTAGAGAGACCTGTATATGGCCAGTCCCCTCTGCTCATAGAATTGGTGTACTGTAACCCAAATCAGTGGAGACATTATAACTGAAGCTTTATATGCGGTGAGCCAACGTTCATCTTCATAGTCAGAAACTGACTTGGTTACTCAGTATTCCTTCCCTTATTTTATAGCACCATTGGCAAAAGCATTTGAACTGATCATGACACTCTTTCTGAGGGAAATGAACTGTGAAGATGTTTATTTGGTGTATTACTGAGAAGAAAGAAAGTCAGAAGCTTATTATTTTGACCCATTGTCTCTATCACACCATGTACACTTTTTATTAACTCACTTCACACATAGTTTTATCCATTGACTGAAATCCAAGCATATCATTTCAGATATTGGCTATCATAGATAAGGCTGGCATGCATTAGCACAACTCATGTGGGCATGTTTTCTTTAGCTTGGGTAAACACTAAGAGCACAGTACTAGGTTGTATGACACATTTTTGTTTAACTTTTTAAATTACTAAACTTTCATGTAATGAGAAATATTTTCATAAGATTTATTTTTACTTATTATTTGTGTATATGCATGTATAAGAGTGTCTGACATGGCTATGTGGTTGCTTACAGATAGCAGAAGAGGGCATTGGATCCTCTGGAGCTGGAACCAATATGAACGTTGGGAAGTAAACTCAGGTCGTCTGGAAGAATAGTAACCCACTGGACCATCTCTTCAGCATACCAACTTAAAAAAACACCTCATACATAAACCACAAAAATTTTGCATATTAATGAGATATTATCTATTATTCTAGTACACCTATGTTATATGATGGTAAAATCAAGTAAAAATGGTTATTTATCATTTAACATTTATCATTTCTTTATTGTACAAACTTTCCAAGCCCTTTCTCCTTTATGAAATGAGTAGTGCATTATTATCCTATTGAACAAAGCACATCAGAACTTCTTAATGAGTCATAGTAGCAGGAGGTAACTTTGAATAAGAATAGTACTTTATTGAAGTGTTCTTTTCCCCTGAAACACACTACCCCAGCTTAATAGAGAGAAGTCAGATACATTCCAATTAACCTGTGATAGAACATGGTTAATATTTCTTTCTTGCTTGGTTTGAGGAGATGGGGGACGATTTTTCCTTTGCCCAGAAAGATGAACAGAATGCAGTTTTCACAACCAACTTAATAAAGGCAGCTTCCTACAAAACTAAAAGTATTTTTAATATATTATCCAGGAATTAATTTCTTGTAAATTGTCAAGAGAAGTTAAAAATTTATATTCACACAAAACCTGCATATAGAGATTTATAGTAGGTGCTTCATTATTACCCAAATTGGTATCAACCCACATATTCCTTAATAAATGAGAGGAAAAAGTAAAATATATCCAGATGTAGGGCTCTGTGTTTGAATACTTAATCCTCAGTTGGTGGAACTGTTTGGGAAAGATTAGGAGATGTGGCCTTGTTGGAGGGAATTTGTCACTGGGGAGAGGCTTTGTGCTTTCAAAAGATTTGTGCCATTCTTGGTATTTTTCTCTCTCTTTCTCTCTCTGCCTTCTGCTTTAGGATCAAGATGTGAGCCCTCAGCTGTTCTTTCACCATACCTTTGCCCTACTGTTGTAAACTCTGACCCTCTGAAATGGAAGTCCAATTAAACATTTTGTTTTATAAGTTTCCTAGGTCATGGTGTTTTGTCATAACAGTAGGAAAGTAACTAAGACACCAAATGATGGAATATTATTCAGTGATAAAATAAAATATCAATTCATGAAAACCAGAATTATTACAAAGTGATAAAAGGCCACAGTACATGTAAAAATTGTACAATTTTAACCACGTGGTTTTCTAGAAAAGGGCAAACTAGAAGAGAGTAAAATAATTTATGACTGTCAGGAGTTACAAGAAGAGAGGCAAACAGGAACACTGAGTGTTGCTAAAGCAGTAAAAAAAATCATTTCTATGGGAGAGGCAGGGAGGGGAGCAAAAAAAATGTAGAGCTCAATAAAAAAATTTCATTTCTACATAATATTCATAATAAATGAGATTATTTCTCTAAATTAATAAAACATAAAATGACAAAAATGACTCTACCCTAAAATCTATGGACTTTGAGTAATAGACGTATGTCAATGTTGTATTTAGTTGCAATGATTATATCACTATGGTGGAGGCTGTTGGTGAGAGGAAAGATGTTCAAGAAGAGGAAGAGGATAACATATATTTCTGCAGCTACCAATAATTTTTGCTATGACCATCATATTACATA
This sequence comes from Dicrostonyx torquatus, assembly GCA_028555095.1. Classification (NCBI taxonomy): domain Eukaryota; kingdom Metazoa; phylum Chordata; class Mammalia; order Rodentia; family Cricetidae; genus Dicrostonyx; species Dicrostonyx torquatus. The sequence continues at coordinate 5,744,632 of JAQHUG010000033.1, read as the reverse complement.
AAACGTCAGTTAAGGTCCTTTTAAAATGAAAATGAAAAATATGATAGTCAAAGTAGACAGCTTGTGTATATAGGCCATCTGTTGGAAGATGCCTGGCATCATAAGAAGAATAGATATCACGTGGGCGCAATTAACCTGCCGTCAACTTCGTGGTCATTAAACCAATGATTCTTGAAACTGGTGTTGAGAAGTCATTTACTACACTTTCTTGCTTATTCTAGTTATGATCTCATCTCCGTTCCAGCTCTCTCATTCTTTGACTCATCTATTTAGCAAACTATGGATAGACCATAAGTATGACAGTATGGTGTAAAAGATAAAAGCTGTTTCTAGAACCCATAGAAGAGGTGAAATGCATACATTTTATGGGTTAGAATGTGTTTTAAAAGTTAAATAATTCTGGGAAAATATACTTTAGGACAGTCCTACCTAGGCAGTGAACCTGTAGGAGTGAGAACTTTTTAACAATATTGACTATTCTAGTTCATGAACACAGGATATATGAAAAAAATCTTGTGCTGTGCTTTATATCATGAAGAGCAAAAGAAATTGGGCAAAGTGTAAAAGGAAGTTTAAAACTCTTGGTTTTCTTGATAATATCAAGATTTTATTTTATCTTTTATTTTATTGTTATTATTGTTGGTTTCTCTGTATAACCGCCCTGGCTGTCCTGGAACTCACTTGGTAGACCCCGCTGGCCTCAAACTCACGGAGATTCATTTACCTCTGCCTCCTGAGTGCTGGGATTAAAGGCGTGCACTTCCACTGACTGGTGTGTCAAGATTTTTTATTCTGCCTCCAAATATTAGAACTGATTAATAAATCTTGACAAGCTTGTACAATAGAAAATGAACCTTCACAAATCAGTAGTGTTCCACATTCCAATAGCAAATTATCTGCCATAGAGATCAAGGACTCACTTGCAATAGACACAGAAATAAAACCCTAGAAATAAGTTAAGCCCAACTACATATTGAAAAATATAAACCAATGAAAGAAATTTTAGAGGATACACGTAAAAAAATTGAAAAGATGTCTGGTGTCCACAGACCCCTATCAAAACATAGTGGCACACTTCACATAAACAGAAACAATGACCCTAAGAATTGTATAGAATCACTAAAGAATTCCAAATAACCAAAACTATCTTAACCAAAAAGAGAAAAACAGACGGAAATACACTAGTTGACTTCAAACACATAATTCAAAGGTCTAGTAATCAAAACAACATGGTATTGACATAAATACAGACACGAAAACCAGAGGGCCTAAAAGTAATTTGCACATTTACAACTAAGTAGTTTTCAGCAGAGGTATGCAAAATACAAATTGGAGAAAGGACATTTTTTTCAACAAATGGTATTGGGAAAACTGGATACCACCTGCAGAAGAATGAAACATGATTCTTAACTTTCACTAATAATAACAAATAATAATAATAAAATAATAAAACAAGATTAGACTTAAATATAAGACATACAACTAATAGAAGAAAGCATAAGAAAAATGCTTTAGGACTATAGAATGGGTAAACATTGAATTGATAAAACTCCATAAAAGTGAAATAAAGACAAGTATAAATGAATGAGATTGTGTTGGGGCCCCTGCAAGCTCTACAGCTGTCATGAAAAGGAATCATATGAGGCAAGATGGAAAACTTGGTTCAGCATGACTTAGCTGGTGCTGGGTCAAAACATCTGAAGTCTGACTCTAGGCAGTTTCTTTTAAGTACATTTAAACACAGTACACTTTGGGGAAAAATAGTTTCCTGGTGTAATACAATTCCATGTGCACAAGGAGGTATAATTATATAGTAACTCAAAGTACTGTTCTGTCATTTCTCCAAGAGAATGGCTTTTAGAGATAGCCTTGTATTAGCTATAAGGGTCTAGGGAAGACTCTAGCCTTGTCTCAGTCATAGTGTAAAGGTCAGCAGGCTTTAAAGTACCTGTGTAGCTCACCTAAGGATGGATTCAAATGACTGAGAAACAATCCTAAAATAAAAATCTAGGTAGGGAGAGTCTGAGATAAATATTCTTGGGGATTTGGATGAGGTCTAGCTCTATAGAGAGTAAAGGTCTTAAGGTCATTAATAACATCCCCTCTTAGCCTTCTGGTTGGAAAATGGGCGTTCATTTCCTCTTTTGAGGAGACAGCCCGAGTAATTGACATTCCTGGTTTCTCCAGTGCTTATCTCTGAGCACCCCACGCCTTCTGCAAGATTACATCAAATGAAAATGTTTCTTCACAGCAGAGGAAACAATCATGAGGATGGGGTAAGAATCTAAGAAAATGACAGAAAATGTTTTCAAACTTAATTCGACAGGATTTGGCAGCCACGGAAACCCTGAGTGACTGTGTAAGGTGTGACTGAAGTCCTGAAGGAGTGTGTGAATTATTGCCATGGGAATAGTCATGGCCAGGACTGAATACTTCACCAATACCCACGTGTACTGTCAGAGGCTTCTTCCAGGTGATGCTCAGAGGCAATGGTAAAGTTGTCCCTTGATTCAAGTGTGAGTGTTTACAAAAGTTTGACCAGTGTGTCTGAAAACAAGCCATGGCAGCCTGCCGTCCTCCTCAGGAATGACTGCAATCTGAGACTGTTCTCCTACAGAGACCTTCTCCTGAGGGTAGCTAGCCCCTGCTTCTTGGGCTGTACATAATACACATACAAATTTCAGGATTGTTGCTGTAGTTAGTTAGTCCTCTTCAGCAGGAGTACGGATCACTCGGTCCAAGCTTTCCTGTGTATGTGTCTGTGTGTCTGTCCTTACTTCATTTCCTTGTCACCTAGTCAGGTCTCTAAGATACTGGATATGCTGGCTAGAGGTATAATCTAGACTATGTAGGGACCCCCAAACTTAATAGCATTAAACCAAATAATCTGATTTAAAAAGAAAAAAGAAAGAAATCCATAGACCCAAACAGATGTGTCAGGACACAGTCTATGAACAAAGCTATATGAAGAGATTTCTCAGACCTTGTGAGGAAACTCCAAGTAAACAAGAGTCTCCTGATTTCTGTTCCCTCATCATGTGAGTTGTTTTTGGAAGGTGTGTTCGTGCCCCTCCCAGGTGGGGTGGATAGGAGTGAACTTTCTTCAGATGATTCATTACAGCTGAGTACAATTGACAGCTGGCTATTGTTATTTGTTTATATGCTCTTTGGGAAAACTTTTTTTTTTCCACATGGGACTTGTCCTTATGATTATTTACTTTACTCATGTGAGTCTTCTAAACTGTCTGATTTTCTGAAGAAGGTTGGCTATTGCCTGAAACTTTAGTCCACCTCATTTTTAGGCCCTACCCTCCCAGGTTTACGTCACCAGCTAGAGCAGTAACACAGTTGGTTCTTAAAGAAAGACAAACGGTAACATGCAAATATTGTCATTACTAATCATCAGGGAAATGCTAATCAAAATGCAAAGACAAGCTCAAAAGACAAATTGTGGATGTAATTCAGTGGTAGGGTGTTTGTGAAGTATGCTCAAGATTTAGGTTCAATTCCCCAGGACCAAAAATAAAAAAATAATGACACAAAATAGAAACTGGAGAAAAGGGAATGCTTGAACATTATTGATAGGAGGGTAAATTAGTACAGACATTACAGAAAGCATTGTGGAGGTTTCTCAAAAGTTAAAAGTAGAGCCACCATATGAATCAGCAGTCTCACTATTGGGTATATATCAGAAGGAAATGAAACCAGCAAGTTGAAGAGACAGGCAGAGAGAGAGATACCATAAATAAAAACGTTTAAAAATATATTTGCTTGGGAGACTTTTTGAGGCATGAAATAGGACCAGTGCAACATGTGCATGCTTAATGTCTGTGGAGATCAGAAGAAGGTTCTGGAATTGGAACTGGAGTTATGAATGCTTGTGAACCACCACCTGAGTGCTAGGAATTTAAATGTAGGGCCTCTGCAAAAGCAACAAGGGCTCTTAACCACTGAGCCCTCTTCCCAACCTTAGTACATTTATCGTCTTAGTGGTAAACACATTGAAAACCCATTATTTTTTTGAAAGGTGCAGTGCAGTCATTCCCAGTGGTTTCCAGACCACTGGATACAATGGAACACCAGACCTTCTTTCTCCTATCTCAATATGAACTACTCCCTATTGTTCAGTCTTTCTTTACTTCCTTTTTACTCTTGCCAGCTGCTAGGAACCACCATTCTCCTCTCAAATTCCATGATATCCACTTGTCTAGGTTCCACAGATAAGTGATATCATGTAGTTTATGTCTGTGTATTACTCATTTTACTTAATATTTACTTAATATTCCCATCTTTGTAACAAATAACAGAATTTTATTTATGCTACAACTGCCAAGGTTCCATGCTGTGTAATTACCACATTTTCATTATCCATTCATCCATCCAAGGACATTGTGATTGTTCCTATTGCTTAGCTTTTGCAAACAGTACTGATGGAAGTGGAGTAGGGCCAGAAAGAAAGGTAAATAGCCTGTCCTCCCAAGCCATATTGTCTACATGGTTGGAGTTAGCAAGGGAGTCAGCATGGAAAGACTGACCTCAGAACTTTCAACACTGTCTGCACTTGAGGGATGAGGAGGACAAGAAGCAGAAGTGAAAGATCTGGAAGTTTGTGGAACTCAAGCAAGAAGCTTGCTGTGACCTACACAGTATCTGATATCTGAAATCTTTATCTAGTTAGGTCAGGAAAGTAAGAAAGAAACTGAAAACAAAGGGCTGTATTAAGATACAATATGATGTTGACAGTGATATAGGATGAAAATAGTAAATGTTTAGTAGGTGTCTTAAAAATTGTCATTAAAGAAACACATCAGCAATGTTTGGTGGTGTAAGCCTTAAGCCCAGCACTCTGGAGAAAGAGGCAGGCATATTTCTATCAGGGCCAACATGATCTACATAGAAATCAGACAGTAAACATCCATCTAAAAATCAAATCAAATCAAAACAAACCATCAATAGACTTTTATATATTCCCCCACATTTTCTGGTTTTGCTCCTGTACTACATAACACATTTTCTTAATATTAGTCATTGATATATTCTATTTTTTAAGGAATGAAAGAATACTGTGTTCTCAAAATTTATTTTATAATGTCAGAGCACAAGTGCTATAAGTTTCTAAAAACACTAGCTAATAAGTTCAACCTACAAAATAATAATGTTTGCCTTCAGATTTTTACAACTAATCAAAAAGAAGTATGAAGGGGTCCAGGACTGAGTAGGTAAATGGGCATGAACCCCCATCCCTAATGCAGAAGTTAGCTCCAATTGACTGCTGCCTGTGAAGGCAAAGTGAGTTTTCTGTGAAGGAGTCTCACTGGCTATACAAACCACACTTAAAGGCAGGCCCTATGCCCAAAAGTAGGAGCCAACACAAAATGAACTCAATGGCACTTTGGGAGTTTTGTCTCATAATGATTTCTTTGGGCTTTTTTGTTTTTGCTCCTTACTGGTCTTTTACATGTGTATTCTGGTTTCTGATTTTGTGTTTTTATGGTGAAGCATACATTTGCTTTTAGACACTCCCAATGGCTCAAATATTTCTGTCTACATTTTCACAGGTAACACTCTCTTCAACATTAAGTTTTCTTAAGAGTTTTCCTGTTGGCCAGATATTTTTTTTTTCTCCTGAGTCTTCAGGATTTGCCTGGCTGGAATGCTTGTAAAAACATTTGTGGATAGCCCAAACATTTTTTAAATAACATTTGCTTGGAAAAATTTTTACTAGTAGTTAGAACACATTATTTAAACATATTTCAAAATATTTATGTGTCCCTGCAATCCTTTGGCGGTGGCTGCAGTGTGAAGCTGAATTGCGGTTCTGTAGTTCAGTCTTTTTGTTTGTTTGCTTTGGTCATTCAGAGTTGGTTGATGAGTGCTTGACAGAATTTCCACACTGCTGACTTGACTAGCTCAGATACTAAGGTGGGTCTACCAAAGGAGGATATGGGAGCTTTCTTTTCAGAGATGTGAATTTAATAAATACATGGGATTAATCCTCCCATAATCTTGTCAGATGATGGATTTTTGATTGCTAGTCTAATTCTGTCCTCCCTCTCTTCCCCAAGGGTAGTTCATAAAGTGATGAATTCATTTCTGTTATTTTGTGCTATTATTTAGTAACATGTAATTCTAGGGTGACCTGTGGTTCTTCCTATGGGGCCTTTGCTAATTTTGAAAGATTTAAAAATTTACATAACTATGTAAAGAAAGAAAATGAATGACTTACTTGTACATTTCTGTAGAATGGCCAAAACTTTGGGGGAGTTTTGTGGACAGAAGCAAATCTATAATTATTTCTGAGCCTCAATATTAATTTAGTTTATTTGCTAAGGCATGGAAAGAAATATTTACTTTAACTCTGGCTCCTAGAGGTGCCAATGTCACATAATTTTAAGTCATTAGTAAGTAATCTTTATTTATTTATTTATTTTTTTTAGTAAGTAAATCTTTCATGATAAAAATTTAGCCATATTATTAGGTTTTGATTCCTGAAAACCTCTTCTCTGAGTTTGTTTATCATATGTTGCTAAGTCTGTTGCTTTGTGGCCATCTTTTCTCTTTTCTTGAAATTCTCTTTGGGGTGTGTGTTGGGGGGCACAATTAATAAAATCCCAGAGACAGCTATTGGGGTTTGACCTGAAGGTCAGAAAAGCAAAACATTCGGTCACTGGCTCTTATGTCTACCTCTACTGAAATGGCAATCCTGCCTCCAGGAATCTCAGAATGAGACTGTGTGTGAGAGCTGTCTCCTCCCATCTTATATTCTTCTCTAGTGCTGGGATTAAAGGTGCGCACCACTACCGTCTGGTTTCTATGGCAGACTATTGTGGCTACTGGAATTAAAGGTGTGTGTCACCACTGCCTGGCCTGTAAGGCTGACCAGTGGGGTTGTTTTACTCTCTGATCTTAAGGCAAGCTCTATTCATTAAAATACAAATGAAACATCACTACATTGTGTGTGTGGGGGGGTGTGGTATGTGTTTTATGTGCATGTCCTATGTGAACTGGAGATAAGGCTCAATGGATAAAGCACTTGGTTTGCAAATATGAAGACCTGAATTTCATTCATTTTCATTCAATGGTAAGATTGGGAACAGAGACAGGAGAATCCCTGGAATAAGCTTAAGGGAGCAGATAGCCCTGAATACAAATGGTGAACAGTAGGGAGACTGTTTCAAACATTGTGAAAAGTGAGGACCGACACTCAAGAGGAGCATCCAATCCCCTTTCACTATTATGACACACATACACCTACACTCTCACACATACTTGCATTTATACAGGCAACATGTACATCATACACACACATGCAAAATAAATATAAAGAATTTTTAAAAATTGCTCATATGCTGTATTTGATCATATTTATTTCATCCGTCATCTCCTTCCAGATTCTACGTATCCAACTTTGTATACTCATTCAATAGGGAAAAAAAAACAAAGAAAAAAACCTGTTGGGTGTGTTGGCCATCTAATGGAGAAAGTTAGACCTACCAGGTACTGCAACCTAAAAAAAAAATAATTTTCCTCTCTCTCTACCTTTCCCCCACCCTCACCCTGTCTCTCCCAGTAGCTATTAATTACCAGTAACCTTTTAGCTTCATGCCCACATTCCCATTCCACACTTGGGTTTTGTCTGACTTGAGGTTCTTCAGGTCTTGTTCACAGTATCACAGTTGCTGTGAGTTCATATGTTTCACTGCTCTATTGTGTCTGGAAAATAATGTTTCCTTGTATTTATGTGTTATCTCTGACTCTGACAATCTTTCTGCCCCCTCCTTTGAAATGATTCATGAGTCTTAGGAGGTGAGGGTTGCGGTACAGAAGTTCTATTTAGGGTTGAGCAATCCACAGTCATTTATTCTCTATACCATGACTTTGGGTCTTTGCATTAGTTTCCATGTACTGTAAAAAAGAAGCTTCTATGATGAGGGTTCAGAAATTCACTAACCTATAAATGTAATGAGATGGGGTTAGGAGTCATTTTAATATTATGTCCTATTAGTAGAACAACAGAATAATACTAGCAGTTTCTCCCCTAAAGCCTATGACCTGTCGATAGCTGTGCCAGGTATTGGTTCCATCTTGTGGAGTGGACCTTAGATCCAAACAGAAGGTGCTTTGTTATTACCATGGCATTTACACCACTAATGCACCAGAGGCATATCTTGCCAGACTGGTCAATATTGTAGCTCGCAAGGTCCACAGCTGGGTAAGATTGGCGGTGTGTTTTCTCCTCCAGTAGCATACATATCTCCTTCTAGCACTATGAAAGCTATCCAGTAGGAATAAA
>JAQHUG010000033.1:5698756-5717015 GCA_028555095.1 Dicrostonyx torquatus | reverse complement strand
AAGAAGGGGGAAAGAGACAGAAAGCTGCCTCTTCAGAGGAATGGCAGGTAGAGAGAGAGAAAGGGGGCCTAGGCTGGCTTCAGTGAATGGGGTAGGGGGAGACAGACTGAGAGAGGACAGAACTTGTTTCTTAAAGGGACAGTGTACCCAAGTGACAGGGCAGGCCAGCATAAAAATCATAACATAATCTACCATCCACTGTGTAAAATAACAATGTAGAGTTGTGGAAAGTCTAGGAATTCACTTGTTGGACTAAAACCATTACTTTTTTCTTTTGAAATTTGTTATATTGCTGTGAAGAGGCACTATAACCATTATCTTTTAAAAAATATTTTTTATGGTTTATTTAACTTTATTTTATGTGCATTGGTGTGAAGGTATCAGATCCTCTGCAACTGGATCTTCAGACAGTTGTGAGCTGCCATGTGGGTGGTGGTAATTGAACCCGGGTCCTCTAGAAGAATAGTCAGTGCTCTTAACCACTTAGCCATCTCTCCAGCCCAAACCATTCTTAAAAAAAGAAAGCATTTAGTTTGTGGGTGAGTCCATGGCCATCATGGTAAGGAGCGTGGTAGTAGGCAGTTAGCTGAAGCTGAAGTAGTAGATAAGAGCTTACATTCTGAAACAATCATGACACACACACATACACAAAGAGAATGACAGAGAGACCGAGACAAACAAAGAGACAGACACACAAAGAAAGAGCGAGAGAGAGAGAGAGAGAGAGAGAGAGAGAGAGAGAGAGAGAGAAACTGGGCTACCGGGCTTAGTGATACACCTCCTCCAATAAGGCCAAACCTCCTAATCCTTCCTAAACAGTTCACTAACTGAGAACCAAACATTCAAATACAAGAGCCTATGGGATTGTCCTCATTCAAACCACTGCAGAATTAAAAATGGTAATATTTGTAGAAGAATGATAACAGGACTAATATCTATTTTAATACTAATCAGAAGATTTCAATCTAGCAAGTGCTTTGTACTTGGGAGTTTTCTCAGTTGGACAAGGTAGCAATATGACCATTATGGTAAAGTCAGACGCATCAATTTATTACCAAACAAAAACACGGAGCATCAAACAATTAGAGGGCAAGGATGGACAGTTTTTGATAGAAACTCTCCACTGAGATCCTACACAGAACTCTAGGGTACTTATGATATACACATAGACTAGGACATTAACAAAGAGTAAAGCTGACAATTCAAATAAAAATAATTGGCTGGAAAAAGTATAATAATCTATAGTGGAGCTAGTTATAGGGCATGTGCTTTCCAAATTCAATAAAATGTTAAAATGTTTATTTTCCCCAGAGGAAAACTATCAGTTAATGCTGGATTTCAGGAAATCACTATCATCAAGAAGTATCTGTCACTCTTAATGAATGAATGAAGGGCCATTTGGAAGGCTATGTTTATTCTTTGGAATGTGGACAAGCAGGAAATGAGGAGATCAAACCAGTTATCAGTGTATAAGGTTTGTTTCTTTTCTTAAATATTGTTTAAGATTTGATCAGATGAAAATGACCAACATTTTATTATAACATAGCAAAGATGTAGAAATATAATCAGATTGTTAATTGGGGTGTTTCTAACCTTAGAATTTTATATGTATATATGAATTATATATTATATATAAATGTATAGTACATTAAATTTGCAATTATATGGGATTTAAACAGGTATACTCTTCTGTTGCTATGGATTTATTATTCCTCCATTATCAAAAATAAAATTAGTCTTTTTGAGCACCTGAACAATATCACAGCAAGTTATATTACCCTCTTTAAGACATTTGTAGAATCAAATAAAGATATGAATATATGTTTATTTATTTGTTTAGCAAGGAGACTATTTATTCAGTACTAGAAATTGTAGTAAGCCCTATATATAAAAGAAAGTAAAATCACATGGTTCACGACAGGTTACTGATTATAATCTAGTGGTGCATTTAATGCACATTAAAGATTAGCAATTATGATAATTAACATTGTGAGCAGTGGCACAGCATCAGAACAACAGAGTCTAATAGAAAAGCAATGTGATGCTCATTATTTGATTTCATGCAGAAGGGGCTAAGGAAAAGTTCTTTGGAAAAGCATCATTTGAGCTACAGATGCAGAAGTTAACAAGTTGATGGGTGGTATCTAGACAGCAATATCATCATAGTGGTGCATTTTAGGGACTGAAGGATCAGTGAAGTTGGAATGAAAGCATGGTAATGGTCCTAAATATGATTTGTAAGGGAGGGAGGGAATCAGTATTTGCAGGGTCTCAAGGCTGTGGTAAATGGTTTAAATTTTCAGCACCACTAGAATTTAATAAACAAATACCAATCTATGGGTTATATGTGTTAATTTTCTACTACAAAAAGGACCAGAAAAGGATGAATGGGATGAGATTTTGAATTGTAAAGAAAAACTCACAAACCTCCGATGAGGATATTTTGTCTTTTCTTGGTTTCCTTTTAGAAAATCTATTACTTTTGGGGACATAATCTGTGGAGACCCAAAAATGTGAGCCTATTCCACCTTGTTGTTAAGTCTGGAGCATAGCCCCAACCCCTGGCATCCATCCCAGACCACTGGCCTGGGAGTTGCATTGGTCTGGACTCCAAATCCCAGCATGCCAGGTCCACTCCCACAGAGTATTTAAGTAGGATACCAGAGGAGAAACACGTGGTTCCGGGTTTGCATGTGCTCCCCGTGTTCCTGTCTCTCCGCCATGTGCTCGACCACCCAAGAGCACCATATTTAGTAAAATGATGGGCATTTTAATTTGGTTTGATCTGACCTAATTGGATTTCTTTGTGCTGGCAGAGCGGCTCACCTTAGGATTTTTTCCTAACACTTGTTTGAAAGTCAGAGTTTGAGTTTATTTTGCTCATTCAAAGTTGTTGACTACACACCATGACCTAGGGTGTGATTACTTGGTGTTTTAAACATTAAGATGATCCATAGAAGTAGATCCATTCCACACTGACCCAAGGTCAAAGAAATAGGAGGTTTGATTTAGGGATTGTCTGCCTGCAGGATACTTGATGTAGGAGGTTTGATACTGCCCCAAGTATCAAATGCTTTTCTCAGGAATTAATGGCTTGATGTCTCAGGTATTGGAGCAAGTAACTGTTCTGTTTGTCCTTTGTATCATGTTAAAGCAGTCTTTTGCATTTTCCCCCCTTTTGTATTAGGGTATAAAAGCATGTGCAAATTAAACTCAGGCAAATTCAGCATTTGGTATCTGCTGCATTTCCCTCCCTTTACCATTCTGTGTCTCTGTGTTTCTTTCTTATCTCTGTTCCTCCAACCTAATGTTTCTAATCCTCACACTCCTACCCTGGAATGTACAAAACCCACCACAGCTAGGAAACTTGTGCAGCTAGGACCATGGCAGAAGTAACCCCAAAAAGGAGGCTCCCTAAATATAGCAACCCAAGTGGCGCTCAAGACAATGATCTATATATATAGTAAGCATTGGGGGTGTGTGCACAGTCATGTGTGCACAAACATACATATGTACTATAGTAGATATAATATATATATATATATATATATATATATATATATATATCCAAGTAGCATTTACTTTAGCTGAGAGCACTTTATAAGGTTAGCTTATATGAAAATATAATTAATCAGTATAAATTGACAGTTGAGTAATCCATATACTGGCTGGTGAATTTGTTTGAGGTATATTGAACTTGAAGCCATTACAGGACATCTATGTTGAGTTATTGTAGGATACAGATATAATGGGCTAAACCACATACTAAGTATTAAAAAAAAGACTATTATTTAAAAGTGGGCATTGCAGCAAGGAAGGAGAAGAGTATTCACAGCCAAAGTCTGGGGACTGTCACATCCAATTCTTTAAAATGTCATGGTGCATTTTTTTTTTCATACTAAACAACAGACTTCCTTGAGAATTGCTTTGTGCTCCTAGAAAAAGTCTTGTGAATGATACTTTGGTAGGAAATAGGAAATTAAGTCAAATTTGCCTATTTCAAATATCCCTTTGAAAAGACTACTAAAGTATATATTCAAAAGTGGCTATACAGCGTCTAAATATTTGATGATTAGAAAAGTTTCCCAGGAGGTGAATGTTGTAGAGGACACATCTGAACTGTGTTGGAGGGAATGAGCCGCTTGTTTGTCCAGGTCACTTGCTTGTCCTGACCAACCAGAACCAAACTAATCACACAGAAACTGTATTAATTAAATCACTGCTTGGGCCATTAGCTCTAACTTCTTATTGGCTAACTCTTACATATTAATTTAACCCATCTTTATTAATCTGTGCATCACCATGAGGTTGTGGCCCCCCAGCAAAGTTTCAACATGTCTATCACTGGCGGTGGATCCATGGTGTCTCTCTCTCCACCTTCCTTCTCCCAGCATTCAGTCCAATTTACCCCCTCCCCCTGCCTACCTAAGTTCTGCCCTATCAACAGGCCAAGGCAGTTTCTTTATTCATTAATAGTAATCACAGCACACAGAGGGGACTCCCACATCAGAACTGTGATTTAAATGTTTAGATCATACGACCTGAAGGATTCATTCCCTCATGGCAGACATTTTAGAGATTGGGTAGGAGATGGCAGCAAGGCAGATTAGTGATGAAGACATAGACAGAAGACCTAGTACTATGGGAGGGATAATCCAAAGTACATCTGCCAAGTAAGTAACTGTCCAGGCAGAATAAGGTACAATGATTCTCAGGCTGGGCTACAACTAGAATCAGGTGTTAGGTAAAAGCTTATTAAAAAGGTGTTAATTAAAGGCTTGTCATGTGAGGATGAGAACCTGAGTTTGACTCACAGAGTTCACTCACAAAATCCAGGCGTGGTGTCATGTGGCTAGGATTCCAATGCTTAGCAGAGACAGGTGACTCCCTGTAGCTCATTGGTCAGCCAACCTAGACTAACTGGGGGATTCCAGTGAGAAATCATGTTTCAAAACCCAAGAGGGATGATACCTGAACAACAGATGGGATTACTCTTTGCCCTCTACATAAATACATGTTCACCTCACATACATGGGCTCCCCTCCCTGAACACAACACACAAATGGAGGCAGACCTGAATCTTGTATATTTAATTTTAGGTAGTCTTGAGAGCATTGGGCATAATGCATAATTAGAGTTGAAAATCATAACAGAGAAAAACAAACATCTGCGTCCAAAGAGGATATTCAATGTGTTGGGAAGAATTTTGGTTCCCATAATCTTGACTTCTGGGGTCTTGATTTCAGGTGACAAGTGAGCTTTGACAATATTGTTAAGGCTGCTAGTCATCAGAATTTAGACTATGGAACTTATCTGGATTTTCCAAGTAGAATTAATGCAATCATGTGAACCCTGGAAAACGTCTTTCTCTGTTTGATAGTAGACATCTGAAATCTCAAAGAGCTAGAAATAATTAATTCAAAGATAAAGGGGACCAGGCATCAAAGGTGCAGGGCAATGAAATCTTGAAAGCACAGGGAACTAAATTCTACCAGCCACTGTGACTTTGAAGGCAAATTCTTCTCTAGAGCCTCAGAGATTGCAGCCAACACTTGGATTTCTGTTTTGCTAGTCAGTGATGGAAAGCAGGACAACACAGAGCTTAGAAGTAAAATTTGTGAGTGAGGATAGGAAAAAAAAATGATAGGGAGCAAAAGCACCATTACAGGGAAGAGTGCACACAAGCCTACATGAGGTCGGGGGCAGGGATTGGCCCATTTGCTACCACGTTGTGGCTATGAGGGGTAGGTTTTGAGTTTTCAGAGCAGTTAAAGGGAGCAGCAGTGCCTAACCATGATTGGAACAGAAATGCTCCTGGGAGAGTAACTGGAATGCCAGTGGTGGTGGTGGGGGGGGGATAATTGAATGGTCAGTGTTGGTACCATCGAGGTGCTGGGGATGAGATGTTAACAAAAAGGAGATAGCCATAAAGGGGAATCTAGGCCCATATCCACAAATGATGAACTCAGTGGTGGTGGTTAGGAAATAATGCTGAGTGCCAGCAGTCAGGGAATTGAAAATGTTTTCATGGATTATATTAAATGAGGTTCTGGCATAGAAAGTAGTTTGAAGGCAGATGTATCTCAGTGAATTTGAGGCAAGCCAGGGCTATAGAGAGATACAGTCTCAAAAATAAATCGATAGATAAACAAATGAATAAATAAATAAAAGAAACTAATTTGGTTTGTTATGACCTATACATCTCCGTTAAATAAATTAAATAAATGAATAAATAAATAAAACCTCCACACTTCAAATTAATAGAACCTGACACAGCATAATATAAGTTAACACTTTTTTCTAAATCTTTCCCAAGCTGCTCATTGGTTGGTGGTTAATTCACATGCTCAAATAACATGCCTTTTTGCATATGTAGGGCAAAGAATTTCTTTCAGAACGCCAAGAATGGTTGCTGCATCGCATTCTATCTTTTTCACATGGATTAATCTAGGTCTTTCATCTTGAAATCCTAATCCACTTAGTGTATTACTCTGTTGTCATTTTCTTGGTCAAAAATGATGATTACATTTACACAAATTAAAATGCATGATCTAGAGGCAGGTGTGGTGGCATGTGCCTTGTAGTCCCAGTTACATAGGAGGCGAAGGCAGGAGAATTGTCTGAGTTCAGGAGTTTGAGGCAAACATGGGCAGTATAATGAGACCTTGTCCCAGGGGGAAAAAAAATAAAAGGCACAATAAAGTAACAAATTAACAAAACCAAACAGAGAGCACAGCTATCTGTTAACTGAGCTTCTGGAGGATAAACATGGAAGAATTCCCCCTCCTTTGCTTCAAAGGGCACCTTGGTTTGTACTCTGGTTTCACCTTACACTCTCCACGTTAGCAGGGATGGTTTTTAAAATACATTCATAGATTTAATCACTTCACTTTGTTATCTTCGATAGTTTAGCATGTGTACTAGATAGTGACCAAATGCCTCAGGATGGAGAACCAAGTCCTTAGTGACCTCTATTTACCTACCAAGTCTGGTTTATACTGAAATAATATTAACTACTTGTGTGGTCTCTTGCATTTTTGTAAAAATTGATTTCCCATTTCTTTCCCTTTATTTTTAGAGGCTTATTTGTCTCTAGACCCCAAAGTTACTTAACTAAATTTTTATTATAGAGTTGAGTCCTATGGACTGTTGTATTGCTGTAACCAGGCTGTCCTTGAACTCACAGAGATCCTCCCACCCATGCCTCCCAAGTGCTGGGATTAAAGACCTGCACCACCACCACCCAGCAGTGATTATCCCCGCCTGTCATGTGGGAGGCCCATACATGCCTTTCATCTGCATCTATAAAACATGAGACCATTCCCAAAGTGGGCTGTTATCTTAAAGGCTACTGACTAGAGGAGTTCCCACAGCATATTGCAATGCTTCTCCATATGGGCAGTGAACTATCTTTGCTATTAAGTAAAGAATTCAAAGTCTATTTACAATTAATGATAACCTAGCATGTGTCTGCTATCCCTAGGGCTTATTCCTACTGTTATAAACTGCAAGTTTATTTCAATATAAATAGTGTATTATCATCGCACTATGAGTGTAACCTAGGTATAGGCATCTTCAACGATGTCTAAATTCAGAATCTCAGGCTATAGATCTAGCAAATCTGAACCATAATAGTATTCCCAGTGATTGTTACCTATAATACAGATGTAGAAGTATAGGTCTGGGAGAAATACCACCCAATAGTTGCATTTAAGACAGTGATGAACCCTTCATCATTGTCTCCTGCATGAAATGCAATGAAGTACATACATACAGTGAAATTACATAGCTTCAGGAGACTATAAACTTTTTCCACCAGTCAGAAAGAGCTCACTTTATGTGACCATGTCAATGATAATTCTCCAAAGAAATTTTCACCCTTGCCGGAAAGATTTGTATATCTGAATGTAGGCCTGTTGACATGGAGCTTTTCTAAGAGAAGCTTAAAGCAACCATCCTCAGAGTGTAGGTCAGCCCCAGTAATCCTAGCCTCCCCATGGATAGTCCCGGCATGCACATTGGTCTTACAGATGAAAACACTCTTCTATTATCCATCCTTCTCCCGACAGATGCTCAATTGTGGGCTGCTTCTCTCTGTTACTCTTGCTATCTTTGATGCTAACTCCAACCTTCCACATTTTTCCTTTCTCATGTTACTTTGTTATTATCATATTCACCTATTCTTCTGTTCTCACAGAACCCCATCTTAGTTTTTATTCAGCTCTTTTCTCAAGAATAGTTTAGTGAGATAAACACGAAGGCTGCATAGAATCGATTTCTTCATTATATACTTCTTTATTTGTTCTGTTCAAACGTCACAGGGTCCTTAATAGTGCATGGCCTCATTCCCTAACTTTCAAGCTCGTGTGTGTGTGTGTGTGTGTGTGTGTGTGTGTGTGTGTGTGTGTGTTCCTATACTCATAGGTATTAACTGTCAAAGATCCAGCACTCATATAGTTTCTGGAGTTGTACCCAATTCTAACAATGTCTTCTCTTGTTTTATGAATTGTCCTGTTTTTCTAACTTGTGTGTCTTCTGTTTAAAATATGACACAGAATTTCCTTGACTAGAATCATCTTGCTCGTTTTTAATAGCAATTGCTTTGCATTGTTCTTACTCGCTTCTGCAAAGTTAATGATGAACATCCTCCTTTTAAAATATCCTCTCCTCCTGCTGTGCCTTTCAACAGAAGCCAATCCTTTTTTTTTTTTTTTTTGGCCTTATTACCAAAATTTCATCCAACGTGCCTGGGGACTCATCTAGAATTAACTAGCTGGTCACAAAGGACTCTGCAGAATCTTTCCTCAAAACGTCATGATCCAGCAACACAATGTGGGAAGGCAGAGTAAGAGGAAGGCCAGAGAAAAACAGGAAATTATACTCTCACAGGAAATTGTAGTAATAAAGTGAAAAGCCAAGGAAGTAACTGGTCTGCAAGTCATAAAATCCTAATCATGTAGGGGGACAAATTGGGCCTCAGTCAGCTGCAGAGTTTGGTATTGTTCTTTCAATCATTATTCACTTCTAAACAGAGCCTTTGTGACTTCAAAGCTATCTGATCATTTTACAGTTGGAGCAACAAAGGCAAAAAGAAATTTAGTGCCATATTTCAAGTTTCACCTTAAAGGCGTGCAGAACCATGTCTAGGACATGGGTCTTCTGACTTAGATCAGGCAGGACATCTTCCCAGTTATGAAAATTTATTGAGTGTCAACAGTTGACAGTTCCTGTTCACTTCACATTTTTTTTAAATTTTTTAATTTATTTTTATATTTTATTTATTATGTATACAATATTCTGTCTGTGTGTCTGCCTGCAGGCCAGAAGAGGGCATCATATCTCATTACAGATGGTTGTGAGCCACCATGTGGTTGCTGGGAATTGAACTCAGGACCTTTGGAAGAGTAAGCAATGCTCTTAACCGCTGAGCCATCTCTCCAGCCCTTCACTTCACATTTTAATGTAGTAAATACTCTCCACAAGAACTCATGAGGCTACTTTAAAAAAACAACAACACTGTTTCTATTATTTTTTGAGATTCTACATCTTGTCTCCCTTTCTTTTCCTCCCTCCAAACCCTCCCATATACCTCTCCCTGCTTTCTTTCAAATTCATGGCCATGAAGCCATTTTGCAAAGAAACTACAAATGAAATTTCATTGTGAAAGCACCCACCTTATCCCCCAAAATAGGTTCTCATACATGAAATAACGTTCTCATTTGAGCATTAATATATCAGTGGCTTGAGAGGGCAGGAAGGACATGTTCGTTTTTAAGGAGAGTAGGCGCCTGGTAGTTGCCATAGCAACTGGAAACTGATGTACAGATATCCCTGCTAGAAAATGTCCACATATTGAAGATGTCTTGCTGTCTGATCAATAGCTAAGAGAATTTGATTAGCTTCATTAATTAAAGCAGAGGTCTAAAATGGAGAGAATGTGCCCCAGCTCATATGCAAGTCTGTTTCCTGGGGTTTGAGAAAAATATTGCTTAAATTTTTTTAATGAAGCATAATGCACACAAGCGCACATATCATAAGTGAATAACTTAATGAGACTCCTCGTAATGAATGCAGCTGTGCCTCCAGATTCAAGAATTAAAAAATAAAACAATAACATTTTAGAAATCATTTGCGTGCTCCCTTCTAACCAATGTTCCTCCAAAGATGCTCCTTGCATTGCACATTACTTCACTCTTTGGAGGTTTTAGAACAAGGTATTAGGCAGGGCACACGTGCACACGTGCACACATACACACACACACACACACATTTTTGCATGTCAGGTTTCTTTTTTAAGTCAGTTTTCTTACACTTTACATTTTACGTTATGTCTGATGTAAAATGAATATTTTTGAATTTTTCATTTTTTAAAAGCTTTTATGCATATAACATACACTTTAGTGCTTGGTGTATATAATCTATAAATCAACTGATTATGTATGCTTCAAAGTTTAAAAAAGGATTAAAGAATAATACCACTTATTTGAATTATTTGACTTTAAACAAAAGATGAGTTTATTAGTTCAGAAAGAACCAATTGTTCAAAGGTATACACTATAGTGATGTCAGCTAGACATTAATATTTAAAAACATTTATTTTTGAGCACCCACTATGCACAGATTTTTTTGTTGTTATAGAGGCAAGAAGAGGAGGGAGGGGGCAAGGAGGAAGTGATGGCAGTGGTTCATGCTCTCAAAGAGTATCGGATTGTCACTTTTGGGAGAACAGAACAGTAAGCTCAAATGATTATTCCAGGCAGAATTAAGAGTCTACAAAAGAGAAAAAAACAGCTGAGCCGATACAGAAGCATGAATGAAGGATGACCAATCCTTCAGAAAACTATAAAAGCTCCATTGAGAGTCTTACTAGCTAGACTTTGAGATCCTTTTAGCCTTCCAGCTTCCAAGATTTAATCAGATTTTTTCATTATAAAAGTAGAATCTTTATTCCCACTAGCTGCCACTAGATTTCCTTTTAGTTTATGACTGCATAGTGCATCCAGCGCTTGGTCAAAAGGGGGCAGCATTCACCCTTTTTCTGAA
This sequence comes from Dicrostonyx torquatus, assembly GCA_028555095.1. Taxonomy (NCBI): domain Eukaryota; kingdom Metazoa; phylum Chordata; class Mammalia; order Rodentia; family Cricetidae; genus Dicrostonyx; species Dicrostonyx torquatus. The sequence goes on along the minus strand of JAQHUG010000033.1, from coordinate 5,705,972 downwards.
ACTCATAGAAACCTCTGGCTCCATATCTTTCTAGGAAAAGAATACTTTAATCAAATAGAATTTCTGAGCATACATATATTTTAAGTCCCTGTTTTAATTGTTTGTTTATAGAGATGGTAACTGATGTGTGCAGCTATGCTAGTGAAACCAACACATGACTCCTCTTTAAGTAAGTGGTGCTGTGCCAGTGCCCAGAGTTTCCCCTTTTTCTGCCTTTGTCCCTTCACTGGGCGTGGCAGTCTTGCTCAGACTCAGATTGCAAAAGGGCGGTGGCTGGAATGAACAAAAGAATTCAGACCTCTACTTTTACGCTGAGAAAAGGCTAGCCAGAAGAAGCCTGGGAAGAAAGAGGAACGTGTGTTTCCATTATTGTTTTAATTATTTGTTGCTTTTCTTCCCCCCCCCTGAATGTTTGTTTACCTTTCTTAAACCAGTATTTGTAAGCGTTAAGATTATACTAAAGATAAATAAGTAATTTATGTGCACTGTGGGGATAACTGGTTGCATTCTGTTAGGAGCATTCTTCACTTTATCACCCCAGTAACCTTAGACTTTAAGCAATGCACAGTGGCATGTAATCCTTTTCCTTCAGGTGCAGTGGCAGGGGCATGGTAGTGAAAACCGAGAGAGGTTTAATCCGAAGCTATTAGACCATGTGTCTCTATGACCTCCAGTGCCACACCACCAGATAAAGGATTCCCTTTTGTTAGTGAAATACTGGTTTTAATGAGAGACATATAACCTCTCCCATGTTTTACTTGATTGACTTTGAGAAAATCGATGTTGATGGCCAAAACACCAAATTAACTCTCACAGTAGATTCCCTCATACTGTACATATCCTTAAGGAGCCCTCTGAATAACTTTCTATTTTTTATTTAAAGAGTAGACCTTAACCAAATGTCCTTGAGTGATAAAGGAGGTTGGCCCTTTCCATAATTAGCTTCTGTAAATATCAAGTCAAGGGTCAGAGCATAGGTCATTTGATTTCTTTCTTTTCTGTAGAACAAGGGGTTTTAGTCACCACGACTGATTTCAGATCCAGCAAAGAATGAGGTCATTGCTTTCTTTCTAAATAGAGAGGGCTGAATTGGATGAATCATAGAAAACCACGATATTAATACGAATACCAAATAATAACTGATAATTTGTGCAGCAGTTACAAATACGCCGAATCTTAGCAAGATCAAGTGAAGTGCTTTACTCCATCAAGGAAAAGGAGCTGGGAGAGCAGCTCCTAAAAGGATTGCTGGTGACATCATGCAGCTGCTATGTGAGGCCACAAAGCACTTGCCGCCACATGCCACAGTTGAGGTCAGAACAAGAAGCAGATCCTATCCAGGGAGCTGGCAGAGGAAGAGAAAAGCTCTGACCTTTAACTCTTTCGGTATTCATTTGTCTCATGTAAACACTGAGCAACATATATATATAATTTCAAGCTCATTTGAGACATAAGGCAAAAATATTTTCATTTCTTTTGATGTGAAAGATTCATGATGTTGAAATCACTGCTTCCTAAACTGAATAGTGAATTCAAATATGTGTATCAAGTGATGATGTAGACCACCCTGTCCTGGGTGCTAGGGACTGGAAATCTCTCTAGGATGTGGATGCTTTGGTTGTAAAATAAAGGCTACATCAGGCCAGCTGATTCAAGCAGGCTAGCTGCACAGGAAGAGATGTTTGAGTACATCTGGTCTAACTGCCTTATTTCACAATGTGGAAAACTTAGGCCTATGCACGTTATAAGATTTATGTGGAGTTAATTTTCCTCCTAATTATTGCCAATGTATTTTCCTAGGTTCTCAGGAAATGTATTAAATTTAGACCAGCAGATCATTGTAATATACTGATGAAAATGGGAGATAGGTAATTTTAGGGACTGGGACCCTGAAAGCAGTACTTCCTTTCTTATCCCTAGCCAGAAGCTAAACACGCCCTTTTGTCCTGGCCAAAGGCCAGGAATGCCAGAAGGGATCTCTGCTTTCTTGTTATCTCTCTCTCCTCCTAAATGAGTCACTCCTGCCGGGAAGCTTTACTGAGGTCAGGCCAAACCCCAGTCTTGGCACTAATCCCTTCTGGTGAGCAGTTTTGGGCTTGGATCTTGAGATTTTACTGGTGGAAATGGGTTACATTATGAGAGCAAAAGTTACATTTCAAGTTTTAATTACTATGCCTAAGAGATCCATGAAACAAAAAATGTCCCTGATCTGCAAGCCCCTTGCCCAAAGAAGATAGTTCCTAAAATGCTGGAAGTGATTGTTTATGGGAGATAACAAGCTACATGTTTTTATTCCCCTAAACAAGTTTGTTTGATCCATCTGCACAGGATGTGCTTGATCACATGTGCATGAGAAGTTCACAGGTAGGAAATATGTCAGGAAGTAAGCTTGCCCCTGATTGGACCTGATGGGAAATACTTAAGTCTCTGCAAAACTTGATTCAGGGCTATTTTCTGGAAACCCAGAGATAGACTTGACCATTCACTTGGCCAGTATTTAATTAAAGCTTGCTTCAAATTTGGCTTAAAATTGTGATAGCGGTCTTATTCTTGACTGGTGGGATTAACAATGACTATTCCCCAACTTGATCCATCTCCTAAATGATTTTAGGTCCTAAAGTTTTGAGAGGGTAATGTTAGATAGGTAGATAGAAATTAGTGGAGGCTACTGAGGATAGGTTCCTTGCTAGTAGTCATTTTTGGACCTATCTCTTATCCCCCCCCCCCCAGTTACACTAGAATCAAAACCAATGCAATTGCACAGTCGGCCCCCACCTCAAGCATTCTATCTAAAAGAATGGAATACCTTTGGCCTGGGGTGGAAAGCATAGAACTCTGATCTGGTCCAAAGATTAGAACATTATCAACTATTGATTCCTCCTTTAAGAGTCAATCTGGTTGAGTCTATCCATCACCTAGCCAGGAGACCACACTCCAGGAAAACCGATTGACATGCTAAGGAAGACAAAGAAATCCTTTCAGTAAAAGAAAATACATTTATGATCCCCAGAAACTTCTTTGGTACAACCACTTACAGTACTTCTTTACAGTAGCAGAGTTTAACCTGTCTGCTCCTCTACATGCTAACTCAGAAAACAGCAAACCTTTTCCGTTTCTCCTGTCTAGCTCCTTTCATTTGGTTACTGGCTAAAAGCCTAGGTATACTTTCTGTGGCATTTTGGGCTGTCTCACTCTTTGAAGTCTCTTGCCCTTCCATCATTTAGCTGTTTCTGGTAAACATACTGGTTCTCTTGGACTCTAACTCAAAAGGGATGACTTTCTCTTTCACTTCTTTATTTTCCTCTACTCAGCAGCTGGTAAGAGTTACATCTTGTCTAACTGTTGCTTTTATCTCAAACTTTAATAAAAATCATCTTCTACCTTCTTATATCAAATGATATAATTTTCAGGATAATGCAGTGTTCTTACAGAAAATGTTCTTTTCTCACAGTTGACTACTCCAAAGTTTAGGAAAAAACTTAGACTAGTGCTTTAGTTAATTTTCTATTAACTAAATAGAAAATTACTTTGATAAAACATCATGGCCAAAAGCAACTTATGGAAGAAAGAGTATATTGGGGTTTTTGATTCTAGAGGTTAAGAGTTCATCATGGTGGAGAAGGAATAGCACAAGTGGCAGGCATGGGGACAGGAGCAGGAAGCTGAGGGCGCACATCTTGGACTATAAGCATGAAGCAGAGAGAACAAGCTGGAGGTGGTTCAATTCCTTAAATGTCAAGTCAGCCTCCAAGACATGCTTCTTCTAGCAAGGTAAAAACATAAACCTCCCCAAACAAATACCAGTGCCTATGGGGGACATTTCTTATTTAAACCCCGACAATGTCACTAATTTCAGTAAGATTTAAAGATTCCTTGGGAGAGACAGCCCATGGGTGTAGGAGTTCCTTCTGTTTGTGTGTTGCTTTCATTGGTTAGTGAATAAAGAAACTGCTTTGGCCTAGTTGATAGGGTGGAACTTAGGTAGGCAGAGAAGACAGAACTGAATGCTGGGAAGAAAAAGGACAGAGTGAGAGAAGCCATGTATCCTCTGCAAGAGATGAACGCTGGTTAGAATCTCCAGTAAGCCACTGCCACGTGGCAATACACAGATTAATGGAGATGGGTTAAACTAAAATGTAAGAGTTAGCCAATAAGAAGTTAAATATAATGGCCAAGCAGTGTTTTAATTAATACAGTTTCTGTGTGATTATTTCAGGTGTGAGCTAGCTGGGCAGCCGGGACAAACAAGTGGCCCACTCCTCCTACAATTAGTGCTCCAACGTGGTTAACTAACTCCATGTAAAACCTACGAGGACTTAAAAATGAATTCTAGAAAAAAAATACAGAGTTTAAAACAGCTTCATACTGTTGCTGGAGGCCTGCCACAGCTCCTTTAAGAAAGATTTTCCTGACTCAGCAGCTATAGCAGAAAAAAAGCTGCACAGTTTTAAAACACAGCTTCCTGGGCTGTGCCGCCAGTGGGAACTCTGGCTATGAAGAATTTCAATGGCATTTGTGGGCCCAGGTGTTTCTGTGCCCACTAGGGTTGGGAAGAAACTGGCTGAGACTATGCCTGTGACTTGGCGCTCCCTGCCTGGGCAGGTGGCTGGATCAGGCAGGTCTACGAGGTGTGCACAAGCAGGACAGCATGGTGGATTTCTGCTGCCATACACAGAGATGTTTCCAGGCTGTGCAGTGCTATGCCTGGCAGATTTGGCTGTAACTCAGATAAAAAGGGTTTATGTGCTGCACGCTCATTCTCAGGGTTGGACTGCTGAGCACGGCTCCTGCCTGGCGACCCCAGAGGTAGCACTGATGGTGCTTCTACCATTTTAAAATTGGAGAGAGGTGGAGCCAACATCCAGAGCAGTTGTAACCAAGATGCTTAGCATTTTAAAAGTTCTTCAAGGCAGTAGAGAATTACAGACAATGCAATAAGGACAGACCTAAAAATGGGTCACAGTGTTGGATAAATGTATGTAGGCTTGAGAGAGAAAATAAAAAAGGGCATAGAGAGTCATAAAATAAAGCTAATGCTTTAAAAAAAAAGGATAAAGTCTTTAAAGAGACTCTATTACTTTAAAGTAATAGAGTAAAAACAAGCCACATAAAGATAGAAAATTCACAGAGAGTCTGGATTATGTGTATTATTGTGTTTTCTATGAATTTCTTAACTGCGAATGAGCTAAATACAGAGAGACATTTCCTTGTATGGGCTGCTAAGCTAAATTAGCATGTATATTATAAAGGTATCATGACTTCCAAATTTGGGTCTAAGAACATGGTGCTTTGGAAAAGAAGTTCTTCTTTTGTTTTCGCAGAAGATGAAAACCTGTGGATTACCTCCATGTAAATATGGTTTCATGGACCAAGGCCTCCTTAAAGGTTGCCGTGAACACCCTCAAAACTTACTTCACTCAACTGCTGATTGAAATGAACCTAGCACACAGGATACACCATGAAAGACCTGATTAACAGAGCTCCCATATGGCACAAAGCAGTTTGGAGAGAAAAAACTATGCCCATATTCCCAAATATTGTTTATAAATGTTCTTTTACATTTAAAGGGGGATAGGATATAGATATGAATAATTTACACACCTCCTAATAGTGCCATTCCCTATAAGCCTACAGGGGGCCATTTTCATTCAAACCACCACATCATAAGGCAGAAATGCATTCAGTCCTACTTTAAAAGTCCTCATAGTCTTTTAAAAGTTTATAAAAGTTTATCCTATTTAAAAGTCCCAAATTCCAAAGTCTTTTTTGAGACTCATGGCAATCTCTTAACTGTAATCCCCTATAAAATCAGAATTAAAAAGCAGATCACTTACTTCCAACATATAATAGCATAGGATATATATTACCATTCCAAAAGGGAGCAAAGTGAAGGAATACTAGACCAAAGCAAGGCTGAAAAACAGCTGGGGAAAGTCAAAACTCTACATCTCCATGTCTGATGTTAAAATGCTCTTCAGATTTCCAACTCCTTTCAGTTGTATTGACTACAATACACATTTTCTCTTGGGCTGTCTCTACTCTGTTGGCAGTTTTCCTCAGGTGATATCCCACAACTCTGGCATCTCCAACATCTTGGAGTCTCCAAGGCAATCCAGGCTTTACTTTTATAGTTTCACACAATGGCCTCTCTAACTCTCCATTTAGGGATACCCCTGACAAAAGCCCAGCCCCAGTGGATTTCCTTTCATGGATGGAGATTACATAACCTCTTTTTTGTATCTTTGACCCTAACGCCATATTAGCTGAAGCTGCCAAGTTCTGCTGCTTGCTGGGGCTGAAACATGGCCCCCTTGTTCAAATACATTTTCACAAGTTTTCTATTTTCAATAGCTTCCTTTACTGCCTAAGTTTGGCTATCCTGGAACTCATTCTGTAGATCAGGCTGGCATCGAACTCTGAAATCCACCAGCCTCTGCCTCCCCAGTACTGTGATTAAAGGTATGTGCCACCATGCCTGCCCTTTAAGGTTCTTTGGTTTTTTTGTTTTTTGCACAAGTTGGTGTGGTCTAATATCACCACTCCCTTTATTTCATCTAACAATAGGCTTTTCTTTATTCTTTTTTATCTTCTTGAACACAGAATTTAGCTCCATTAAGCTTCATGATACCCCCTTTCTCCTAAAACTGCACATTTTGTATTTTTCTTTGATCAGCTTGCTCCTTTTCATTATAAATCTATGTAAGACTGGCCACTAAAAACCACATGACACAGTCAATGCTAGGCTGTGTTGAAATCTTTTTTGCCAAAGCTGTTAATCCATAACTCTTCAAGTTAACTTCATGCAGACTTTTTGGACAGGGCAGAAAGCAGCCACATTCTTCACCAAAATATCACAAGAACAGTCTCGAGGGCAGATATTAAAATTCTTCTTCTCTGTAACCTCTTGAGTTGGGACCCCACAGTTCAAATTACCCTCAGTACCACTGTTTCCATGTTTCTACTTGTATGGCCCATTAATCCCCACTTAAAGCATTCTATTGCTTTCCTAATCCAAAGCCCCAATATGTTCCACATTCTCCAAACAAAAGCATGATTCTGCCTAACGCAGCAATAGTCTACTCCTAGTACCAACTTATGTCTAGTTAGGATTTTTTTTTTTTTTTTGCTGTGAAGAGACACCATGACCATGTCAAATCTTAAAAAGGAAAACATTTAATTAGAGCTGGCTTACAGTTCATAGGCTTAGTCCATTGTT
>JAQHUG010000033.1:5636889-5683145 GCA_028555095.1 Dicrostonyx torquatus | reverse complement strand
GATACCAGGCTGCTAAAACATACTTTCAACAGTCCCACAGTCTTTACACAGTCAAACACTTTAAAAATCTAGTCTCTTTAAAATGTCTGAAGTCTCTTTAGAAGTTCAAGGCTCTCTAAAATAATCTAAGTCCTAAAAGATCTACAGTCCTAAAACTCCAGTCTCTTGACTATGGACTCTTGCAAAATAAAAGGACTTCTTATTCCAAAAGGGAAGACCCAGGACCCAGGCACAATGACATCAAAGCAGAACCAAAATCCTGCAATCCCAAGAAGCTCGGTGTATCAGACATCTAGGACTCACAATCTGGCCCCCAAAGGCCTGCCATAGCACATTCGGCTTGTCTCCTAGGCTCTTGCTGGCTCTACTCCACAGCTGGTTGTCTCATGGTACTGGCATTTCCAAAATGCCAGGGTTTCCTGCTGCAGCTGGGCTATACTTTCACCAGTAGCCTCTCCAGGGCCCTCTTCAGGGACTCTGGCCTTTTCACACTGTGACAAGCCTTTAATATTTTTGGATGTCCAGGAAACTCCATTGAGTAACAACTAAAAATGCTATAAGTTATTACTTTGATGGGGGTTTCATCTGGTAGCATATAGTGTCTAGTTGGGATACCATTGGCACTATTACATAGCAACTCTTTTTAAATTCACTTCATGTATGGATCTATTTTAAAAAGCTTCTGAAGAAGTGGGTTTCACATGGGTTTTCACAAAGTCTTCCAGTGTGCGTTATCCTTTCCCATGGCAAATGGGTCCCTTTGAAGCTGGGGACGGAGGGACAGGTGATATTCTGTGATGCCCTCTATCTGAGTACAGCAGCATGCCTTCTTCCTTCTTGCGATGGGACTTTTGTGTTCTTCAGGGGAATCTGATCTTTCGGTAAATAAAACTATCAGAGGAAAGTGGCTAGCTGTATTCTCCAGACCCTGCAGTTAGAACTAATCAATATCTTAGTGGATCACAGTTAAGAGTGACAGTTCCTGGATCCTTTTCTGACATATTTTCCAATCAGATCTCTAAATGTTGAGATTTGATTTCCCCCCTTTATTAGAATAAAGAACTCCTTTCAGAAATTGGTTTTGATTATATGGTTATGTCAGAAAAAAAATGGTATTAGTAGTGGAAATTCATCTGATTAATAATGCTATAATTTGGCTATCTCTATTGTTTAAATTATGCTTTTCCTCTCCCCTAAGATATTTAGAGGTAATTATTACCATCTCTTACTGCAGAAGAGACCAGACTGCTAGTGATGTGCCCTCAGAGGAAATATGGTGTATCAAAAGATTGCTGAAACAAAGAGTTGATGAAAATAGCTTCCAAAAGGCCAGCTTCATCTTTGAATTCTTTCTTACTGCTCCTTAGGGAGACTGTTTCTTTCCCACACTGTCCTAGAAATGGAAATGTAAAATTCTGAAATACTTTCCTAAGGGCTTGACCATGAGTGGTAAAGAATAAATACTGAACATGGTCCTGGGTACAACCGTGTTTGAGTCAGTGCAGGCTGCCATAGCACATGCCATAGACTGTGGGACTTAAGCAGCGGCCTGGGAAATCTGAGACTGGGGTGTCAGTACAACTGAATTCTGGAAACTACATTCCTGAATGCCTTCTCAACTGTGTCTTCGAATGGTGAGGACAGACAGAGGGAAGTTCTCTAATTATTCTAAATCTAACCACAAGGATCATTCCCTCATGAGTTTATATAAGTGGGGTATGGTTAGGCTTAGGCTTAGATATCCCATTTAGATAAAAGACTAAGATAAAGGATTTAGGCAAGTCTTAAAGACTCTAAGCTATTGGGAAATATATGACTCTAAAATAGTGGTTTTCAACCTGTAGGTCATGTCCCTTTTGGGGGGGTCACATACCAGATATCCTGCATTTCACATATTTATTTTATAATTTATAACAGTAACAAAATTACAGTTTTGAAGTGGCAATGAAATAATTTTGTGGGTGGGGTATCATCACAACCTGAGGGTTTCAGCATTAAGAAAGCTGAGAACCCCTGCTTTAGTATGTAAGTTTTATTTACTTAATATTTTAAGTAAGTTTTCAGGAATTTATTAGGGAAATATTTCTAAAGCAGATTATACACTAAGTTGTCTTCTTAATTACAGAGGTTTGAACATTATTTAACCTTTTCTTGATGACTCAAGGTTATCATTATGCACATCAGTGATCATTATGCAAAGCAGTGATGCCTCTAGGGGCCATCTGGGCTTACATTGCTGCTCACTTTCACTCTATTATTCCCAGATTGCTATGATTTTTGTGTTTGTATCCACCCTTAATTGTCCTTTATTGTGTGGGCATTATTATACCATTTTCTCTCTTTTATCAGTGCATAGTATATCTAACTAAAGAAGAACTATTCCCCAACAAAATTCTCTTGATTGATGATAATCGAACGTGATCTTAAACAACACAAAGAATTATAGACAATCCGGGTGTGGCTATGTACCCTTGCTTCAGAAAAGTAGATTAATTCCTGCTCAATAGATTTGGTAACGATGACTGGATGCTTGTCTTTTTCCTGTTTATACCAATTGTGCTCTTGTTCCAGTTAACGGAAATAGCTGGGAGAGTGTTGCTGAAAAGTGAGCCGCAGAGATGAAAGAGAGATAGTACAGTACAGTTATCAGTAGCACAGCTGTCCCCCAAAGATGAACAGTTGTGTGTCATGTGCCAACCTACATAACAGCCTGCTATTCCTTTTCTTGGCCCGTTAGCCTAAGTTTTCTCTCAGTGATTTTAAAAAAGATAAAGTAATTGTAGTGATACCTTCATCTGATACCATGCTTTAATACCTCAATACCAATTAGTCCTATTTTTTGAATCATTTAATAGTTTCTAAAGTACTTTCCAAGGTATAGTCTCAGCATCTTTTACTTCAGAACTATGCACACTACACCTTTACTCAGGGACATTTACTTTCCTACAAACTGTTAGACTACATGTATCTGATGTCCTTTTTGCATATCAGTGATGCAACAATCAGAAGCAATTGTAATGGTAACTGTTCCACACAGATGTAAAAAGTTACTGTGGTACCAGGAATATAACTCTGAGTTTGGGTCCCCAACACATGAAAAGCCTGGCATGTCAGAGGTATATTCTGTGTTTGTGTGGTAGTTTGAGTGAGATGTTCCTCAATATCAGCGTTGGGTATTTGAAAACATGTTCCCCAGTTTGTGGTGCTGTTTAGGTCATTTTGGATGTGTGTCCTTGCTGGAGGAAGTATGTCACTGCATGAGGACTTTGAGAATTTTAAATTCTAGAGTCACTCCCCTAGAATTCACCGTTTTGGCTTCTTGCTTGCAATTCAAGAGGTGAGCCCTCAGCTCCTACTTCAGTTGCCATGTCAGATGCTATTGCCACACTTTCTCACCATGATGGAGTCTTATCTGTTGGTATTGAAGTCAAATAAACCCTTTTTCATGTAAGTTGCCTTGGTCACTGTGTTTCATCATAACAGCAGTAAAGCAATCAAGATCATCCCAGGACTTACTGGCCAGCCAGTTTAGACAATCAGTGAGTCTGACCTTCGTTGAGAGGCCATTTGTAAGAAACTATGGTATGGTCATAAACCAAGATGCTACAACATCAGTCTGTGACTCTATACAAACATGCACGGGTTCATACACACACACACACACACACACACACACACACACACACACACACACACAAACAGTACATTTTGCTTGGATGGCTCTGGGTGTTCTCAGTGAATCTCAGAGCAACCTTGTTACATTAGTCAGCAATTAAAAAAAAAATCTCCCCGCCATCTGTGTGTGTGTGTGTGTGTGTGTGTGTGTGCCAAACACACATATATAGATCAGAGAACAACTTGCAGGGATTAGATCTCTCCTATCAAGTGGGTCCCAGGGATGGCACTCAAGTCATCAGGCTTTGGATAGGCACTGTTGCCCTCAGAACCATCTTGCCAGGTCTATTCAGTAATGTTTTAAGTATCTATCTATCTATCTATCTATCTATCTATCTATCTATCTATCTATCTATCTATCTATCCATCCATCCGTTCTTACCAGTGTTTATAGGCTGTCCCAGGCATGGACCTTCAGCAGTGAGATGGAGAGAGAAACAGTGGAAGCTGGAATGGAGAACAGCATCCTTTGATCTGACTAAGGATATATGAAGATAAGCTGTGTTGTGAAAAGAACAGAATCAAGAATGTCATGCTCATTCTTCACCTCACCCTTCTTCCCAAGTTATAAAATCCTTAGGAGAATTTTCTGATCTTCTGAAATAGGATAAACACACACATGATAAGCATGTCTCATGCCTGGAGAAAAGGAGCTGGAGACACCAAAGAATGGTAACAAATCCCTTTGTCACCCCCTCCCCCATCCCCACTTGATGACTGTCTCCTTCGTTTGTCCAGTGACATATTTCCACACACACCAAAACTCACAGAAAAACTACATAGCTTTACCCATTTTTTTTTTATCATGCATTTGTTTTCTGTTGAAGGCTTCCAGGTCATATAAAACTTACATTAAACAAATTCATGTGCCTCCCTCTCACCTTTTCTTTCTGTTTTGTTTTTGTTGTTTGTTTGTTTTTGTTCGAGGTCTTGAACCATTGACAGAGGCACCAGACTTTTTCTTTTGAACCACCATGTTTGGTATTGTAAGGGCAGGCAACAAACAAACAAACAAGCAAGCAAAAGCTATGGTTAAAGGCTTGGAAGATAGCTCAGTTGGTAAAATGTCTACTGTACAAGCATGCTGACGTGAGTCCACTCCCCGTAAGCCATATAATCCACGCCCTGGGGAGGAGGAGGAGACTGATAGATCCCTGGGGATTTCTGGTCAGCTAACCGAGTTTACTTGACAAGTTTCTGGCCAGTGAGAGAATCTGTCTCAAAATAAAGGGAGCCAGTTCCTGAGGAACAACATTTGAGGCTGCCCTCCCACCCACCAGGCTCCACACACTTGTCTTTACCCACACTTACAGGAGCATGCACCAACCAGCTCTCAAATGGAGACTCATTCTTAGTTATGAATGTTCAGCCCAGCATAGGCTTGTTTGGGACTAGCTCTTTTAACTTAAATTAACCTATTTCTCTTTAGCTGTCTTTTGCCTTGGGCTTTTTACTTTTCTTTCTGCATATTTTACTTTCACTGCTTCTCAAGTCTGCAGGCTGCAGCTGCCTGGCTTCTTTCCCCAAGTGTGTCCCTCTCTTCCTCCCCCATTCTCTCCTCCTCCTTCTCTCATTCCATTTCAGCCTAGATTTCTCCTCCAATTTATTATCTCCATCTGCCAGCCCTGCCTAGCCTTTCTCTGCCTAGCTAGTGACTCTTTAACTCTTTATTTGGCCAATCAGGTGCCTTAGGCAGGCAAGGTGAAACAAATGGAACACTTCTTCATATAATTAAACACACATCCTTACATCATCAAACAAATGCAGTGTAAAGAAATTAAACACACCTTTACACAGTTAAAGTAATATTCCACAGCTTAAACAAATGTTAACACATCTTTGCCTAATTAAAGTAATATTTCACAATAGACATAGGATGGGTGAGTGGTACTTATGTCTTCTCATGTCACTTGTGTGTGTAAATTAGTGAGTAGATTCCTTCAGGCATGCTGTAATAATAGCCAGCAATCCAGGGACTCAGTGCTTTTTTGCTTCTATGTGTTGGTTTAGGAGAACCTGGCAGAGAGGAGGGATTTGAAGTTGTATTGAACATTGTGTTCTAGATACCAGCACTTTTTTTCTTCCTCCTTCTGCATTTGCACCTGTGAAACTTTAAATGTGGCTTTGCAGGTGGTGCTGGACTGTAATGGGAAGACAGAGTCAACCGAGAAAGGTATTCTTGTTTAGAAGACTCTGTGTTTTGAGTAAAGATCATAAGTTTTGGAACAAAAATATTCTCTTTTAGTCAGGCTTTCTGACTTTCTATCTGTGTGATCAAATTACTTGAATATGCTTCATCTTGGTTTCCTCATCTGAAAAGGAGCATTTTCCCTCATGGATGTATAATTATTAAATAAGAGCAATGGAGATATGTCCAATACTTAGTAGTGCACCATTTCTTTCCTTTCCTTTCCTTTCCATTCCTTCCCTTTCTTTTCTTTCCCTCCCCTTCCCTTCCTTTCTTCCTTTCCCTTCTCTTTTCTTCTTATCTCTTCCCTTGTCTTCTTTTCCTTCCTTTCCCCTTCCCTTCCCTCTCTCCTTCCTTCCTTCCTTTCTTCTTGATGTTTATTTGTTGGGTGATTTGTATGTGCATGTGTGTGAGAAATTTCAAGTTTCCAGGACAGTAAGAGATTGGTTTAATATGCTAATATCCTCTCAGCATGGCAACGCGTGACCTTGGCAATATAAATATAAAGGAGTCATCTATCATACAAATCAAATGGCTTAAGATTCAATCTTAGAATTAATTTGTACTTTGGAAATCCATATAAACTTGTGCTCTTTCAGATGAGTAAAGATGATAAGTGGACTATGTACTGACTAGTATTTTTTAAACCTCTTCATTGCAGTAAAACTTTTAGGTGTCTGTCCCATTACATCTGTTTCATCTACTGAAAGCAAATATGAAAATAGTCAAAATAGCTTAGTCTTTTCAATAGGAATGTGAAAACACATTGTAGTTTCTAACTGTTAAGTTGATGTCATCTGATTTAGAGTACAGAACAGACATATGTAACTAACAGCCTGGAATGGACTACTTAAAATTTTCAAACAGCTATACATAATGGATAGATACATTATACTTAAAGCCAAGAGGGTGCTTACTCAGTAATTTAAAGCGTCAATATCCTAGCAGTGTTTATTAAGAGGGGGAAATGTATCTCTCATCTTCTTGCTTCAAAATATAATCCATGAAAAATTGATTCCTATATGAGAGATGAATGCACTTATTAATACTGTAGAGTTGTCTGTCTAAATATTTTGAGGCAAACACAAGTGGAAGGAGACCAGGAGCAAACTGGAATGTCAATCAAGGGACAAACCTGATTGAAGAATTCAGGGTGACATGAAAAGAGAGTGCATAAAAAGCAAAGGTCATTTCCTTGTATTCCTTTTCCCTGGCTGTTGAAGACCATCTTGAAGAAAAATACCTCTTGCCAAGGTAGTGGCATGGGAATTTAGAAATATTAGTAAAGAATATGAAGACACATGAAAAATAATAAGACAGAAACCATAGAAAAGTACCTGGAGGATTTTTCAGTGAATACTGAAATTGTCTGCATTTATTTCTCCATAGCTTTTACATCCAATGTAAATTGGGAGTCAATGTAAAGTCTGTAACAAAAGACTTTATTAATGTGATACAAAGGACAACTCAAACAGTTAATCGCTTTAACACTCTGAGACATCATATCATTAGCATTCTGTTGTTTAGGCAATGTAACTGCTCTAGACCAGGTATCCTGGAGACAGCCACTCCCCAGGTGACCTCATAGTTACAAAAGAAGGAGCAGAAGTATGTTTGCATATCCTGACCATCTGTTAGGATTGAATGGAGCCATCTTAATGTCAAAAGAATCAAGCAATCACATCCTGAGTTGGGACATGCAACTATGCTTGTCAATCATTTGAGCAACCTCCAACTCTCTGATCCTCAGACTAGGTGGAAATGGATCCACATTTTTGGGCCTCCACACCTGGTTTCTTATGCCTGAGTAAACTGGCCTGAGTGTGCTCAGAGCAGAAAATAAGGACAAGGGTGTGTCATTCACTTTATAGCCTGAATTGGTTGGCTGGGGAGTTGCAGTAGTGTTCCATGACTGGTGGTTGTGAAATGCTTAGGAGTCTGTTTGCCAGTTGTTATACAGGCACCATTGAAAAATAAATTCTCTCAACATGCCATCACATATGTCTGCTGCCATTTAGGTCTATCATGTCTGCAGAAAACCTATGCTACCATGTGCTGTGTGCATCAGTTGCACCATCTTACTTGAAATTAACCATGGGAGGGATACTTTATACCAGCTATGTTGTCAAAGGCTAGAAATCAGGGATTTTTTTCTTTACATTTTCTGCAAAAGTAGTTGTTAACACTAGTAGGCTACTGGATATGAGTGAGAATGCTGTTTGAAACAGAAATGGAAGAAAATTATAAAAAAAAAAATTGTCAGGGAAAATTTTAAATATGCATACAAATAGCAAATACTTTACTAACTATTCATAAGCCAATGTTCTAGCTTCAATAATTATCAATACTTTGTCAATCTTTCTTTCCTCTTATTCCTATGTTTTCTCTAAAATATTATATGTGAGTCAAGCTCCAGTTATCACATAATTTTTATTTGAAAACACTTCAATGTATGTCTGTATTGCTTAGGTATTAAAAAGTAAAGGTAGAACCACTTTCATCATATCAAATAATCCTAACAGTGACTTCATGCCTTTCTTTAATACTAGTCCATGTTTAAATTCCTGATTGTTTCAAAGAGGGCTCTTTAGAACTGACTTGTTTGAATTAGGAGCCAAACATGTGAACTGGTCTTTTTTTTAATAACTGAAAGGGACTGAAAAGTTATGAGCTCTGTCTGAGATGTCATTAAAGAGCAGGACAGGGTGATTTGACAGAACATAGTTCAAAGTAAAGATTAGAGAAAAATAAAAACGTTTCATGTTTATGTCCCACAGAGATTAGACTCTTCAATAAACTGGTTATACAATGATGGGTAAAATTATGTTCTATGCTTGGGGAAAAACAGCACACAGCCTGGGGTGATAATGGCATTTAACTTTTAGGGAGTTATGGATCCTTTTGATATTTGTAGACTCATTTTTCCTACATTGTCCATACCAATGCACAGAATTTTGTATGCAATTTAAGTTTTTAAAAATGTGCAAAATTCATCTTGAGGTCAATGGGAACAGTATTAAGTCCTGGACTTAGAGGAAGGAAGATCTAATGTGCTAAGTTATAATCAAACATATATAAAATGCTAGTAGATCACAGAGCAAGAAGGTGGCCTGTTTTTCTATAGTGAATGATGTTGAAAGAAGTTTGACATTTTGATTAAGAGTTAACCAATAAAAGATGCGGACTATGGCTACCATGTCAACATTGGTTATGATGGGAGATGGTGCTAAAAGGACAGCTTGGCTAGTAGGTCAAGAGCCAAAGGCCCTCATACAAAGGAGTTAATTAAAAATTGCAGGATTTCAAAGTGGTGAGTGACATGATCAGATTTCCACACGGAAAAGTTCAATGGAACAACAATGTGTGTGGGAATTCCTGATAAGGAAACTGGACACCATGAACTCTGGATGGCAGCTAGTATAATAATGAAGTTATTGATAGGGTTCAGTCTATGACTTCATATCAAAGTTTCTACTAAACTGACTAGCCAGCAAACTCCAGGAAGGCTCATACCTCAGCCTTCTCTCTGCTAGAGTCTCAGATGTATGTCATCATGCCTGGGTTTTTATGTGGGTGCTGGGGATCCAATTCCGGTCCTTGTGTGGCAAACATGTTGTAGACTGAGCTGTCTCCCCAGCCCTATGACTGAAATTTATTCATGACTTAACCCAAGACAATATTTGGGAAAAAATAAGGTAGTTAATCTAATCTCATCTTCAAACTGTTGATGCCTCTAACACAAATTTCATTATATCCACTCCTTGTTTTAGATACTTTATTAGCTTTTCATTTCCTTAAGATGAAACCCAAGTTTGCTTCTTCCTGCAAGTTGTTGTTATTACTCAGTGTAGGTATTGATTCCAGTGGTTGTTTCATCACCCTTCAAGGCCATGCCTCACTGGTGTGGAAAATAACATAATCAAACTTTATTCACCTGCATCTTCCTTCAATAAGCAGCTTACTGCCAAACCACTGACATCATTTATTGACTTGGAAGACAAAGGTACTGTGGGCTGGAACTGAAGACCTACTGTGTGCCAGGGAATTTGACATAGTGTAAGCTCCATTGAGGCGGAAACTAAAACAAGACTTCAAAATTGCTCTATCATAATTGCATTTTGGGTCTTCAAGGGTCAAACTTGTAAATAAACTTTGATTTTAGATCTGAAATAATCATGCTTCTAGCTATTTTCTTTATGTTGATTATCCATATCTCTGTAACAGCAAAATGACCATTTTTGTAAAGCATTTTCTGTGTATGCTCATTTCCCAAAAGACTGTCTCTTTAACCCATCCTCAATTTGGTTTTTCTGCCCAAGAATGAGATGTGGGACTCTAAATTAAGCATCTAAAATAAAGGTGAGAAAGACAGCATGGGAGTTGAGTGAGAGAAAAAAAAACGTATAAGTTTACCTTAGAAAGGCAAGGTGTGAAAACAGCAGAGCAGGTCACTGAGTCATGTTAAGTCTGTGCTCTGCTTGGGACACATCTTACAAAATGTGTTAATCTAATGCTAGGCACACCATGAAAGCCTGCCAGTCCAAAATGATGGTCTATCTTCAAGGGACTAGAGCTTTGCATTTCTTAGAAGCATTGATCAATGTAAGTGCAGATCAATAAAGGTTTTGCCTTTGCATTTACATGCTAATCAATCACATTTTATTAAAAATTTAAGGCACAAGTGAGAATGGAAAACAGTATGAGGCTGTGCTTTTGACAAACAAGTCAAGTTGAGATCCGTTCTGAAATGACATGGATATTTCAGGGTGGTTGAAATGTTAGGTGCCCATCTAGACAACACATACAACTGGTGCCAAGGATAACCTGGGGTTAGAAAGAGACTGAGAGTTTATTGACAGATCTCTACTCCATCTTTTCAAATGTCTGGGCAAATCACCATGTGTTACTTTTCATTAGTTATCCCCAAAATAGTTACAGGAAAAATGATTATAATTTTAATTGTTTTGAATACAATTTAAAAGGATACACTTAAAAATTTTAGTGACATTTACATAACAGAAAATTAGCTAATTTTAAGAATATGGATGTGACGTTTTCTGTCTTCATATTGCTCCTTCTCTCCAACCCCAGGAATCCATCATTCTACTTTTCTCCTGTATGTAACTGACTATCTAGGTATCTACATAAGGCAGAATCATACAAGCTTCATTTATTTTTTTTTGGCGATTAACTGGTTTCGTTTAGCACAATTTTCTTAAGCTTTATCTATATTGTAGTATTTACCAAAGTCTTTTGCAGGGTTGAATAACACTCTATTGTATGTATGTATGTATGTATGTATGTGTATATATATATAAAATCTTTTATTTATCCATTTGGGTTACTTCCACCTTTCAGTGATTGTGCATAATGCTGAAATGAACATGGGTGTATAACACCTGCTTGCGTGCCTACTTTCTAATTCTTTTGAATATATAAATGGAAATGGAATTGTAGGATTATGTAACTCCATGCTCAGTTTTTGGAAGAGCCTCCATTCTACTTTCCACAGCATCTGTTCCACTTTACATTCCCATAAGCAGCATGCAAGTATTCCAAACATGATTTTTTTTAAACCTGAAAGTTAATAGAAAAATAGCACAAAATGTTGAGAAGGAAAGATGAGCTACCAAAAAGCAGAGTGGAAGAAAATGGCTTCTCCCTTTTAATTGACTGAAACAAGAACTTCCCAAGTAGCAGGCCTTGTTGCTCCTGCCCTAAGTTCTGAAAGTATGATGTTGTGCCCAGATTCGCCACCCAGAGAGAGACCACCAGAGAGGCCCAGACTGCAATAAGCAAGGTTTAATTAGCATAATACAAACATGTTTGGAACTCATCTCTGACCCCACTGCAGTGAGGTAGAGAGGAGTTGTATCTCCTCTGTGGGGTAAGATTTTAAAGGTGTAACTACAAAGAGGCTTTTTGAAGCTGCTTTGGCACAGGTGCAAGATCTTTTGCTCTGTCCCATCTTGCTATGTCAGTTAATTCTTTGTTTTTAGAACAAGGCTATCTTTATTAGCCTGTACCAGGTAGCCAGGCATAATTTTTTGGGTGGGTGGGGGGAAGGCCATTATCTTCCTGGGAACAAGCAATTCTGGGTTTCTATTTTTAAAACATTCTGCTAGGAAATTCCTTCTCACCCCTTAAGTATAAGGGGTGAGGGTCTTACAATGAGTGCTGTGTCTGGGGAATTAGGAGGCACCTATAGACTGGAATAGACTCTCCTATTTACCCCAGTGTGCTTTACAAAATGATGGTTTTTATGTATTTGGAAAGGTTATGAAACAAGGATCTAAAGCTACAGAGATAAAATAGGAATTCAAGTCAGGAGGTATAAAAGACATAAAATACTCATTCAGCAAAAGCTGGTATTTTTTTCTTCTCAGGTTTTTGTTTGTTTACTTGTAGCCCTGGCTGGCCTGGAGCTCACTATATAGACCAGGCTGCTTGTAATTCACAGATACTCACCAGTCTGTCTCCTGAGTGCTGGGGATTAAAGGCATGCAACACCATTCCTGGTCCAAAAGCATATCCTAACACCTGGGCGTTAGGTCAGTGTACAAGGACGGCTAGGATGTTCTGTAGAGTAAACAGCAACAAAAAATGTAAAAATGGATTTTTAGAGGTCTTTTCTTGTGTGTATGTGTGTATAGTACTGAGGACCATTTTCAGGGTACCCCAGTGTGAGGCAGGCTTTCAATCATTGAACTACCACTCAGTCTGGGCTCTGTCTTTTGTTCGTGAGCAACCAACAAAAGCTAAGCAGAATACAGCATGAAAGGGAATCTGCTTGGGGAGAGGCAAGCAACATGGTGTTTTATAAATGCCCCAGGCACTAGCCTCACCAATTCAGATTTGTGGATTTGAAGGCAGAGCCCCTCTCTGAACAAGTCTGACTCCCCCTACCATGGAGCTCAAAGGAAGTGTCTGCATAACCTGGGCAAGTTGTCAGACAGATACACTCTCTGTACCACATGGAACTACCTACCAAAAATTTATAGTTGTGTTTGATGGACAACATATAAGCATTTAAAATTATCATTTGAATTGCAATTATAAAAACAAAACGAAACAGTGAAGACTCAGCATGCCATTCCTGAGAACTCCCATTTTAGGTTTGTCTTTCTTTTTAGTTTTCTATTGTCTCAGCACCCTGGGGTTATTTCTAATGAGAATACTTATCACACAGTATTTTAGTGTCTCTAAGTATCATAGAGGAAGATGTACTGTAATGCTGTACCCAGAAATGGTACTAAGATGAATAAGTAGGTGTGCATAAAGAGAGCTAGGAAGCAACAAAAAGCATTTGCATAAAGAGCTGAGATATAATAATTTGGAGCCATTGTTCTGGGAGAGTGGATATTAAATCTTCATTGCTGGGTTTTCTGACAGCTATGGCACAGGGGGCAAGGTTCTATTGGACATTGCTCTGTAACATTTTCCAAAGTAACCTTTTAGATATCTTTCCGAAAGTCTTTTTTGCCTTCCCCAGGATAATCAATACATGGATGAATCTGAAGGTTGCAACTGTCTGAGTTCATTGTATTGTTATATTTCTTATTTAATGCTTCTAGCCTTGAAAGTAAGTCAGGAAATACTTCTTTATCTGGATTCCCCTCTTCTTAGCATAACCATCTTTCTTTTCCTTCTAACTTAATTGTATATTTTATGTACCTACACCTATCTTTGACTTTTGCCTAGTAAAGGATGGTAAAATGGTCTCATTTTAGCTTTTCCTGTTTTTAAGCAGAAGTAAGATTGTTTCTAGAAAGTCAAGAAAGTACATCCCAGAAGAATTTGGGAATTATGGCATTGAGGACATGGATATTAGTGTACTTTGGTGATAGACATTTGGATGTGAAATACTGTAAACACACACACACACACCCTGACGGGAGAAGGATGAGAGGTTTCTTTTTGATTCACAGCAGCAGTGTTTTAACCTAACTAAAATTCTGGATAGCACTGGAAATCCCAACACAAAGTGTGATGTCTTCTCAGGATCCTACAGATGTGGGATTCAGCGGCATTCGTTGCTAAGAAAGATGATCTGTCCCCCTTCCATCCTTTGCACTCAACTGACGCCCGAACGACAGGGAGTTGATGTAAGCAGCGCAGGGATCTAACAATGTCAACTGGGCTGACATCATCTAGCTGTGCAGGGTTGATGGGAATTTAGAACATCAAACACCTTATGAAGGGCAGCGACCAGGTGTGACTCATTTCCCTGGAGAAGCCAGGGAGGGAGGGAGAGGGAGATATTATTTCACACTGACACAGGCTGCCTCTCAGACTGATCTGTTTGACTAGCTTATTTGAAAGCAGGAAGACATTCTTCTGTCTGTCTCATTTCCCACCGGAAACACTTTATATTCCAGTCTACCTAGCTTGCTAAGCAACAAAGTACTGTGGCATTGTAATGTATGAAAATATACATTCTTAGGATCGTTAGGTTTTATGTTACATAAATCCAGCTATGAGAACAATTCAAGGATTTTGCTATTCTCTTTTTCCTCTCCCAGTGTCAACGAGTGAGCTGTGCAGATGCCACTGAAATAAAAAGAAGCTAAATAAAAGAGCACACCGTAGAGCTCTCTGGTATTGCTAAATGAGTATAGCCTTGCAGGTTCCTAACATATTATGTCACTTAGATGGAAAGAGAGGAAGCGGCACAGTTAATGTTCAATAATTACTTCTTAGATAAATAACATAAAGAGCCTGCACATTTATAAGTGTAGGTACCAATGTATAGGTTTCCATCTATTTTATGGAGTTGAATATTTGTCAGTTGAGTTGAAGAAAGAATATGAACTGAGTCTAATAATAGATTTTTTTTTGTTAAGGTACAGTTTCCAAAATATCTTGTTCACAGAGAACATTTCATTACAGTGATTGAGGTGGGGCAATTGAGTCAGTAAGGATTGTACATCAAAGAGGTCAAAATGCCTTCCCAAAGGTTTAGTGTGTAATAGCAATCCAGGATGAATAGCAAACTGAATTATTTTTGTGTCTCTTTAGAATGATCCTAGTGTGTCTTAACATTCTGTGGAATATTAGCTTATCTATTTCTTTTGTCAGTCACAACACAGGCAACCCAGGAACAATGCTTGTTGTTATCCTGTACTTAATGCTGAAAATGCCACTTATTCTTCCATTTACTGTGCATGTTTAATAAGATGGCATATGCAGGACAGATTGTGAAGCATATTGGAATCAATTGGTTGTGATTGGTATAGTTTGAATGTCACAGGAGCAGAAAGATGCATTTCAGATCTATAGGATATTGCTTGCACAATACAGATGCTTTTGAGGAAATAAGATGGATGGCTTCTTTAGAGTAACATGTCGAATGACATATACTGAATTCCAGGTTGTTATGAGATACTAAGTCAGTTGGTAAGGGAGATAAAACGAAGTCAACATGTTTCTAGGAGAAATCTTAAGTTTAGAAAGCAGGTGTTGAGATGCGAAGAAAAAGTTTTTATATGTCCTTACATTTTGAAACCTTCTTGATCAAGAATTTCTGTTTATCTCTGGTTATTATTTCAAATATGATGATACGGAGATTTACACCATGGTTAACAGTAGTGTTTCCTGGTAGTCATGACAATGAGGAACATCTATTCACTTTTGCTTGGCTATGTTTGAAGTGACTCTTAGAATCATCTATGATGTTCCAGTAGAGTGTCTCCAGATGTTGAAAGAGGTGTCATCATAATAACCTGATGATCACAATTGCTGCAAAGATCTCCTCATACTTTCTTCTTCCCCTTGCAGAAGAGACCCCTCTCTGTTGTTTTTGGTCCTCTGGAGAATGATTTATTTGACACGGTACAGTGGTATAGGATCTTTGGGAAGGAAATAACAGGAAAAAAAATGTGAAATTGCTTTCTTAAACAGAATGCGATAGTTGATAGTATGTGGTTGACACTTTGATTACCTTTGTGGATGAGACCAAAGACCCTTATGTACCTGACATAAATAACATAACTTGGCAGACGGACAGAGCAACACTAAAGCATGCCTCTCTTTGGAGGTCAACCTTAAAATTTAGTCTGGTGAGAAGAATGAAATATTGTGGAGATGTTATTAACCCGAGAAGGATCAAGATCCAGACTTGCGGACATGAAGCATGATATGCAGAGCTGGTGGGGGTGATCTGCTTCATGGAAAAGAAGTCAGAGGGGATGCTCACAGAATTTGCAAGAAATGAAGATTCTCCAGGTTCAAGCTTTGTCTAACTCACTGGTCCTTAAAAGGTGAGGAAGGTGCCTTCAACAAAATAATAATTTAGAAGAGACTGGGGAAGATCATTTATTTTCATAATGGCTGGGAAAATTCTTTTCCTCAGATTTTGTTTGGAGTATATTTGACTGGTTGTCATGCCTTCAGTCCTTTTGAAGGGAGGTATAATCATCTCTCTTTATAGATAAATTCATCTATTAATGCTGGGCATTTCTGTTGCCCTAGGATACTGAGTTAGAGCAGATATAAAGTATCAAACTCTTGAGAATTTTCTTGAGTGTAAAAAGCAGAATTGGGAGCACAGCCACCATAAACAGTGTCCTTTGTGTTCTGATTGACCATAGAGGACATTAAAGCTATTATTAGCTTCCATTTTAGGTGCTTTATAACAAAATTTTACAATCAAGGATTTTATTAGAGACTCAGGTATTTATTTCTCCTAGTGAAGCCTGCTAAGATCTGAATAGTATATGTGAATGATAGCTCAAAAGAAAAGTCAAGAATAGAGCCTAAAATCCAGTGGATTGAATAAAATAGTCTCTCTCTCTCTCTCTCTCTCTCTCTCTCTCTCTCTCTCTCTCTCTCTCTCGACAGGATGTGTTGTGTCAATCTCAACCTCAGGCTTTCATCTGGGTTCAAAAGAGAGCAGTTTCAGTTTTCTCCATCTCCTAGGCAACCAGTGGGAAAGGGAACAGGAAAAGGATTTAGAGCATGTATACCCAATTGTTTCCAAAGCAAGATGCGGAAGAAACGTACGTCATTTCCCCTCACATCCCACTAATTAGGCAGTGCTATGGATGCTTTGAACTGCAGTGAGGGATTGAGAAGGTTGTCAGGAAACTGTTTACTTCAGTAAAACGATTGATTGTTTTGCAAGGAAAGGCGAGACAATTAGAAGTCTTCCACAAACCTTTTGCCAAGCCTTAGAAGATCTATAGGCTTGGAGGCTGCTGAGAGACAGCAGAGGATTCTACTACAGTGCAAGGACCTTTAGAGCCTCAGTGAATCACTCTTCCCTCGAGGAGGAGAGGAAGATATATGTGCCTGCGTCACTTCTGGAGGAGATGCACCTACACAGGAAAGGCATGTGAGAACAGGCAGAATTTTATCCCCTGGAGTCTCCTAAGAGGATGCTATAAAACGTCACACCAAAACTCTTTTAGAAAGCTTAGAAGGGCTATGCATGTCCTCAGAAGGAGCTAAAGAAGCCAGAACTTTATTAACAGGAATTGTCAGCAAAGGGGGCTGCAAGATGGCTCAGGGGTAAAAGCAAGCTCCACGACTGGAATCCCATTCCTGGAGCCCACCTAAAGGTGGAAAGAAAGAATCAATTCTACAAAGTTGTCCTCTGCCCTTCACATACACGCTGTGGTATTTACATGGTCAATGCCCCCCAACTAGTGATGATAATAATAATACTAAAGGAAAAAAGAGAAATATCCATGGATTTTGAAATTGAGCAATGAGGACAGTGGAAAATTTTGGAATGTGAATATGAGAGGCTGATGGGCAGAAACACAAAATATAAAAGACAAAAAGCCTGGGAGCCATTGATCTGTCCTCCTCCAGACTCTGAAGGCTAGCATGCTGTGAGTTCAATTCAGAAGCCTTCATTCAGGCAAGAAACTAGAAGAAGTAAGTAACAGGTTTCTAGAAGCAGGACAAAGTAAATATTATTCTTTACCTGAGAAAATTTAGAGGCCACAATGAGTTGCCATAAATAGAAAGTTGCTACAACAGTTATAGAAAACCCATGCAGGTGGAGGAGATAGTGGCTTCCTATCTGAGGACTCTGCAGTAGCGGTGTGTTAACACTGGTCCTTCAGTAATGCAGATTTTTGAACAGTAGTCTAATTTTAAAAACTGGAAGAGATGACAGTACCAGAAAGAGGTCAGCAACTATATACTAGAGAAGGCTATGGTTGATGCTGTCATTGGTTTATGAATCTGTTGCCTAGAAAGCTGTTTCACAGTTTAAATAATTTTAGGAGATATGTCACCGTTTAAAACACACTGACGCAAAGTTGTAGGCTTTACTAACCCTCAAAAAGTCAGAGTAGCAACAGACTTGAGGCATGGTCTTAATTTCATAAGGTCCTTGGTAATCATCTTCAGTCCAGGCTGCTGAATCTGTAAATATATGTGGAGTAAATTCTGACATTGATACTAAAGTAAATCTCTTGAGACCTTGCTGGTCCTAATCTCAATCCTGAAATGATTTTTAAGGTCCATGGCCTTAGTTAAAATCATATCCTGGTAGTATATATTTCCAGAGAATGTTCAGAGAAACTTAGGCACTTCATTCAGGTAGTAACTATTTAATATGTGCTCACTAGCGTTATTGCTATCGTTATAGCAATAACGCTAGTGAGCACATATTAAATAGTAGATTTGACCCACAGCTCTTAGAAATTTTGTATTGACTTATATACTTCCAGTTTATCTATACTTCTTATATCAATAAGTTGAAGATGCTATTCAAGAGCTCTTGTTTGAAAAAGCTCTGAAATCTTTTACTTATCAGCAGCAGGATCAACATATTTAATGATTTAAAATTAGGTTAAAAGGCTACTTGCTTTATTTTCATTTCTCACTTATAACATGAATTTGTATATTACAACTTTAGTCTCAAACACCATTAGAGTAAGAGAGAATGAAATAGCTAAAGACGGTTGTAGTTAGGATGCCGCTAGTTTGTTTCCAGCTGCTTACCCCTGAAATAATCACATAGAAACTGTATTAATTAAATCACTGCTTGGTCCATTAGCCCTAGCTTCTTATTGGCTAACTCTTAGATATTAATTTAACCTATTTCTATTAATCTGTGTATAGCCATGTGGCTTATCGGCTAAAGTTCCCAGCGTCTGTCTCCAGTAGGCTACATGGCTTCTCTCTTTCTAATTCTCCCTTTATTTCTCCCAGCATTCAGTTTAGTTTTTCCCACCCAGCTAAGTTCTGCCCTGCTATAGGTCCAAAGCAGTTTCTTTATTAACCAATGGTAATCACAGCACACAGAGGGAAATCCCACATCAGATTTTACCTCAGTGCCTGAAATAAGGTGGGTGAAGGTGTATATTAAAAGTTCCTGCCCCCCCCCATAAGCCTCTCCACCAACACAACAATCCAAATCAGACCAAATCAAACCAAATTAGAAAAAAGCCCAGGTTTAGTGAATACAGTGCTCCCGGATGGCTTTCTAGCCCCCCAGAGAGGAGACAGGAAAGGAAGACTGGAAAACCATGTATTTGCTTTCTGGGGGGCAGTTTAAATACCCTGTGGGAGTGGTCTTGAGCATCTCTGGGGAGCAGTCATTGTTTGGAGAGAGAAGAGGGAGGGGACTTGGGGGAGGGTAGATCTTCCACCTGAACATTCCAGACTCTTTGGACATGGATTCAGGGGCTGGGGTGAAGTTTTCATTCAAACATTCCAGACTCTTTGGATATATGGATGCCAGGGGCTGGGGTGAAGCTTTTAAATCTTTAAATTCTTGGTAGTGATAATGTCCAAAAAAAGAACCAGAAATCCACTAATTACTTTGAAACATTCAGTCCCTGGAACTATGGCCCAGTGTGCTCTTTTACTTGGTCAGCCTATCTACTATTTGAGGGTGCAGAAAAAAGCAAATGGAAGTGTTCTTGGCACAGTTAAATTTAAGAAGTTGACCATATTTACCCAACACTCCCATAAGCAAGTTTGCTATTGACGCATTCATGTTTACAGGTTTCCCTGGGCTTTATTGTGATAAAGACTCAGGCAATAAATCACTTCTGAATGGCATGCTGGGGTGGAAATGGCATGCATGTGTTTGACCTTGTGACCCAAACAGTGTCTTCTGGAATGAAAACGGCTTCTATAGGTTCAAGTATTTAAATGCTTGTTTGGCAGTTTGTGGAACTGTCTGAGAAGATCAGGAAGTGTGGCCTTGTTGGAGGAGGTATATCATTGGGGGTAAGAGGTGAAGTTTCAAGAGCCCAGGCCATTTCCTCTCTCTGCCAAACCCCTGCCCCCTAGTGATTGTTATCTCAACATGTAAACCCTCAGTTACAATTCTAACACCATGCCTGCCTGCCTGCTGCCATGCTTCCCACCATGATTATGAACTATTTTTCTGAAACTGTAAGCAAGCCCCAAATTAAATGTTTTCCTTTGTAAGTTGCATTGGGTATGGTGTTTTATTATGGCAATAGAAAAGTAACTAAAACACAGTGTGTGGTCCAGCTCTTCTGAACAATGTCATTGATAAAATGAGACATCAAAGTGAGATCTTTCACTACCAGTGAAAAAGAAAAAGAAAACCCTGGATGCTGATAGCAGTAATGCAATAATGCAGGAATTTGCAGACAAACAAGTCAGGCCTTTATTGTAAGATAGGATACCAGGCCCTTTTGTCCGTGACAGGATGTGAGTCAGGATATCTATAGCCCACCATCTGGTCTCCAGCTAAGGGAAGGAGGAAGAGATAAAGCCCCTGGGCAACCCCCTCCTTGGTGATCTAGGTAAAAGGCCAAGAATTTGCCACTCAGCATGAGTTAGCAGCCTTATTTGAATTGACCAATGGAATTTCCTGTAACCATGTATCTCGCTTCTGTTCCCGCGCCTTTTGCTCTCCTATAAAAACCCCTCGCCCCAACCTGACGGCGCGCAAGTCCTCCGAGAGACTTTGTCGCCCCAGGTACCTGTGTATCCGAATAAAACCTCTTGCAATTTGCATCCGTACGAGTGGTCTCGACTGATCCTTGGGCACGGGGTCTCTCCCAAATGAAGGTACTCCTTGGGGGTCTTTCACCAGCACCATTGCCCTGACTGGGCCAAAACTTTTCATTTCTTTTGAAAAAACACTGCCTGTGATAAATACTGCATTTATTTCAAATAGCTCATTTTTTGTGGGCATGTCTCTTATTAATGCTGTTGTTTAGATAATATTTTCTCAGTATATATTTCAATATTTTCTTTGTTATTTTACAACATTAATTTCATTTTAAATCTCCCATCTCCTGATCACAACCCTTTTGTGCCTGGGGGTACAGTTTTCCATTTGGCTTCTGTCTTGATAGAACAATAAAGGCTCATCTTTGTACAAAGGACAATTTATTATTTATGTGAATTGCAGAAACATGTAGCCTTTTGAAGTGTGTGGGAAATGGAAGCACTGACTATCCAGTGCATCTGATTGATAGTTATATTAAAGGCTGTAGTCAGTTAAATAAGTCTCCTTGGATTGATCTGATAAGAGTGTCATATTTTCCATGGACTATTATTTTAGTAAATATTTGGCATTTATATTTTATTACTTGTTCTGCTATGTTTATTCAATTGCTTTTCACCAAAATATCAAAATACAGTGTTATAAACATTAACCATTCAATCTATGTTTTGAAAGATAATTTTCAATAATAGATTAGTTTTGAAAATTGTGATAAATATTGATATTAAGGTCTGAGGTTATTGCATTGATCTTTCCCCAGTCACTCAGGAAACCCCTCCAGGCAATAGTATTTACCATAATTGGTTTTTTAGCATAATGGGAGATAAGGTACATTTCTGCCTAGTTACTGCTCCTGTTGGAAATGACATGACCTCACAGATCACAGCCAGATTGGGATAGCCTCTGAGGTAGAAACTGAGACATTTTTCCTAGTTGAAGAATTACATTTTTCTTCATTGCTGTCTTTCCTTTCAGACCCCAATTCATCAATGATTATTAGAGATTACTTCTAGAAAGAACATAAAGTTCTCCTTCCAAAACATACTGTGAAGATAAAGGGTAGTAACTCCCCCCCCGCATACTTCATGCCATTTATTGCTTTTAATGTTTTTTTTAATTTTGCTAGAATATTTTATATGTTTAAAAATGTGAACAATATTCTAAACAAGTAACATTCATTCATGATGTCAGCCACAATGAGTCAACTATACTTTCTACCTGCTTCTGACTCATATCTAGATGTTAAATATACACCCATTAAAATTCAACATTTATAGTATTTTAAAACTCCTGAATTCTCAGTATTATAAGCTGATTTTAAATATCAAAGTGACTTAACAACATACTCCTTTTTGAAAACAAGATATACCATCAGAGATACCTTTGGCACCATATATAATCAGTTGATACTTACTTTTCCTTGACTCTTAATTGAAGCTTCGCTTTTTGTTCTGTTCCCCGATGAATGATCCATACAACTTAACATATAAGGAGGTAGAACACACTCAGGAAAAAACAAAAGTCATCCCATGTCAAGGCACTCACGGAGAGACTTCCTAGGCAAGGATTTCTTATTAATAACTTCCACTGAGGGAGAGGAAGAGTTCAAAGAGGCTTTAAGAAAGAAGAGAGTAAAATGCTCAAAAATGTGGCAGCATCACACACAATATCTTTCAGATTTAAAACATTAAAAAAGGTTTCAGGCAGACAAACAGAAAAGTCTAAAGATGGGCTACTTTCTGAAAGTGGATTCATGATGTGGAGGACCTAGCAGAATAGCTGTTAACAACCAGAAGATATGGGATGTGTAGGTAATGGGAAAGAGAAAAGAAAGAAGGGAAGGAAAAGAGATTTAAGAGAAAATTGAAGACTTAAACAATAATAGATACGATTTTGCTTTAGTGTGGTTTGTGTGCTTATCTTTACATATGTGTGGGCACACATATGTGCACATACATGTGAAGGTCAGAGGTTGATGTAAGATGTATTGCATGGTTGCTCTCTACACTGTGTATTGACACAAGGTTCCTGATTGAAGCCAGAACTCACTGATTTCACTAGTCTAGCTAGCCAGCTGACTAGTTAGATCCCTGCCTCTATCTCCCATGTACCGGCATTAAAGGCAGGTTTCCATGCCTATTTGGCATTTACATTGTTTTGGGGATCCAAACTTGGACCTTATATTTATATAGCAAGCAATTTGCTTATTGAGCTCTTTGGATCCATAGTTTTTTTTAAGTCTGTAAATTGAAACGTATTATTGAAACCCAAGATTAATAAAAACAGCCATAGATCTAGATATGCTTTAAGGGATTCCCACCCACCCCCTTCCCAGGAATGGAGATCTTTATTTTCAATGCTGAACCATGGGTCTCTAATATACCCAACAAGCATTCTAATACTGAGTAATTTCTCCAACTTTGTGGTAGACTTACTAAATTAGAATAACTAAAATGAAACTATTTAAGATATCAGGCAGTATATTAGAAAAGCAAATAATATAACCTGCCCAATAAATATATGACAGTTCAGTTCATTAGAAAATCAACCAATACCAACATGTAATTCCTCATCCTCAAATTAAAAATTAGAAAATAGGAGAGCAGCATTTTCATTATATTAGACCCTACTTTTTTTGGAATCTTAGCATATATTGAAGACAAGCTCAGACATCCAGCCTTGTGGTCTGAACAGGTACTGGATTCTTGGACCTTTCATTGGCAGACAGCCATTGTTGGGTTAGTTAGACCACAGACTCTAAGTCACTCTAATAAATCCTCTTTCTATATATATGAAGATAGATTCATTCTGGGAATTCTGTTACTCTAGATAACTCTGAATAATACAATGGTTACCATATTAAGGTGCAAATGATTGTTGAATAGTAAAAACTAAAAATCAAAAAAAGCCAAAAATATAATTCATAAAAATATTATATAAATTTGGGATTGCACGAACCTTCCCTTCAGAAATCAAGCTCAGAAACAATAAAAGAAAATATTAGATATCTTTTCCTATAAAAGTAAAGTAGTTTAGATGGTATTATATGACTTTTAAAAAAAACAAATGATTGATTGAAAACTATCAGTTATAACCAAAAATGTGAATAAATTCTGATTCTGTATATTATGTGTTGGATGTGCTACTTATTTCATTAAGGAGATTCCTTCATGATTATACATATTGATAAGAAAAAGTCCTTTAGAAAAGATGCATAATAGATATAATTGTGAGAAAAAATTTATGTGTTCTATAAACATTTGTAAATATATATTTCCTCATCAGTAGGGAAATAAGATTAAAGCAACAGGAGCGTACCTTTTTTCTAATTAACCAGTTAACAAAAACTACAGAATTAAAAGATCTAGTGTTGGTGAGGATATAGGAAAACCAGTACCCTCCTAGATTGCTATGGCCCTTAGCAACATAAAGTATTACTTCCTCTGTGCAAAGAGTAATCCAGACATTTCTATTGAATATTTAAAACATACATCCATGACTCAATGATCTCATTATGGCAATTCATCCTTCAGAAAGAGAAGTATGGTGTAGACCAGTGGTTCTCAACCTGTGATCTCCACCTCCTTGGTGGTTGCATATCAGACATCCTGCATATCAGATATGATTTATAACAGTAACAAAATTACATTTGTGAAGTAGCCATGAAATAACTTTACAATTCGGGATCATCACAGCATGAGGAACTCTATTACAAGGTTGCAGCATTAAGAAGGTTGAAAACTATTGATGTAGAACATATATGTACAAGTATGTTAAATTGTGGTGCTTTATTTGTGATGATAAGAATTTCTGCAAAAGGGTTAAATGACCATCAGTAGAATAAGAGTAGACTAAACTTAAAATGTTTTTGAGTATTTGGTAAACTTTATCAGGAATGAGTTAACCAATTATCCACTGACATGCTGTTATTTAGGAACAATAGGGAAATTATTGAAATTCTGTTTTCATAAACTAACAGCAACAGCCACCACACTCACACTGCATTGTATGCTTGTGTACATGTCTGGGTGTGGAGAGGAGAGCTGTGGTGTTGGTAACTACAACAGATATCTTAAAAGGGCAAACATGCACGGAGGGTAAGGAATTTGTAAGCTTCCTAAAGGTACGTCTCACAGACCTCATATTCTGCTCAGTGCTGGGAACAGTGTTTGTTTAAAATACAAAGACAGGCTGAATAAATATCTCCTTCAATTTGTAGCTATTTAATTGACCACGTTCTTTCTAGACTTCAACAAAGGACTACATGGAGTTTTATTCTATTTAGAAAATCAACAGCTACAATCTGGATTCAGACATCAGTCTTTCTTTGGCACCCAACTAGAATAGAAGGAGCTTCAAATCTCACTAGGCTGGAGATAAATACACTCAAGAAACTAAGAGTGTTTCTGAAGTGTGTTCAGAATGAGGCAGTCACTCAGCTTTGCTTCACAGTTTCACTTACTAAAAGAAACAGGATAAGACCAGATTGTAACCATGTGAGTTAATTTTACCTTTTCCACTGTATCTTACTGGATATTCAGTGTAGGAGGGACTTCACAAGAGTAGAATAATTATGGGACAAAAATGCTTGCATTCAGAATGCACAGTGTTTTACACATTTAATTTATTGGGTCAATATCCCTTCTAGTCAAGGCAGTGGGGCAGGTACTTGCGTGGAGTACTAAAGTTTAATTTGGAAGTCCTACTCTTACAAGCTTACTACCCAGTGGGAAGGAGGAAATACCCACTCATAACTAGTGGAAGGTAATATGGGATAAGCATCATGGAAGTCATAATGCCAGTAAACTCCCTAGTGCTGAGAGGAGGAGTAATTTTTTGTTTGTGTTTTAGAACAAATGGAATATAATCTGGGTCTTTCAGGATGAAATAGGAGCACTGTGGGTAGAGAAAAGGGAAAATGCAGCTCATGCAGAGTAAACAATGCCTGCAGGATCATGGAGTTGAGAACGCAAGCTGAGTTCAGGGGCTAGCAATCAGAGTGCTTTAGAATAAAAGTGCATGAAAAGAGGTAAGGTGAGAAAAAGGTCGGCAGAGGCTAACACACCATGGAGATCATGCTAAATCTTCTTGAACCTACTCAGTAAATAACAAGAACAGAAGCATTTTGTTGGACCATGGGGTATCATTCTGGGAAATAATAGGATAGAAAGAGTCTTTAAAGTGTATCTCAAGGAACAATCAGAGCAGGAGAAAGTAGAGGCAGAAAAGGCGGGTAGGAAGATCAAAGGAGAGCAGGTAGTACAGAAGTTTGTTGTGATAGGTGTTGTGGTAGGATGTTGTGGTAGGTTGTTGTAGTAGGTGTTGTGGTAGGCTGTTGTGGTAGGTTGTTGTGTTAGGTGTTGTGGTAGGTTGTTGTGGTAGTTGTTGTGGTAGGATTAAAGGCTCAGAAGGAAATGGAAGAATTTAATAACAATATGGCTACTAAATTTATTATATATTTCAATAAACAAAATTTGGCACCAATTTTAGAGATGAGGTTGGTATAAAGAGGACCGCAATGAGTCTGTATTCGTATGTGCTGTTTACAAAAGATTTCAAGAATCCTTGTGTGTTCTTTTCCTTTCCCTACACAGATCCTGAGTCTCCCAGGGTAACTGGTTCCTAAAATGGATTGAGTCATTAATGCTTGGAGAGTGGAGAATCCTCACATTAAAGTGAGCAATGCCAGCAATGTGGAGATGGGCAGATGAGCACCTCAGGATTCTGTGTTGAATTAATTGGTTGAAGATCATCTTGCACTCTGTTGGTAAATAAAATGGTGGGGAATGGATGGGAAGATGAGAGTAACCTAAGATATGACAAAGTGTTTGAGGTCAGAGGTTTTAGAATCACATGGACATGGTTTCTAATCCAAGTCTTTATTTGTAGTTGACCTTTGGTAAGCTGCCTTTTAGGGGGCTTAGTTTGCTTACTCTTAATGAAGTTTATAACATTGCAAGGTTTTGTGAAATATTTGACATATTAAACTTTCAGCATTTTTGTTGTAGAATATTAGTTACATTTGTTTATCCTATGGAATATTTGTTTAATAGTCAACAAATATTAAATATCAAACAAAGATGTGCTGTATCTTTTTACATTGCATTTATTTAACTCTGTGACACTGTGTCACTTTGCTTGCCTGAAACACCTGATTGGTCTAATAAAGAGCTGAAGAGCCAATAGCTGAGCAGGAGAAAGGATAGGTGGGGCTGGCAGGCAGAGAGAAAGAGAGGAAGAATGGGAAAAAGAGTAATGAGAAAAGGAGGAAAGGAGAATGCTAGGAGCCAGCCATCCAGCCACACAATCAGCACAGAGTAGGAAGGAAAGAAAGATACATAGACTAGAGAAAGGTGAAAGCCCAGAAGCAAAATGTAGACAGGATAATTTAAGAGAAGCTATCTAGAAATAAGCCAAGCTAAGGATGTGCATTCATAAGTAAGAATGTCTCTGTGTATTTATTTGGGAGCTGGGTGGTGGGCTCCAAAGAGAAAAACAAAACAAAACAGCAACAACAACAAAACCAATCCTCCCAAAAGTACTCCCAAAACAAAAACAACAAAACAAACCTTAACAAAACAACTATGCAAAGTCCCCCCATAGTCAGAACTCTTAAAAGGCGTAGATGTTTTGAGATTGTGAGTTTTATTCTACTTCCATAGGAGATTTCTAGTGTCTCCATATCTTTTAGACAAACTAAAATGAATTGCTAAGTTATTTTAGAATTGGATTAATATTTTTATGCTTATAATTGTGGACAGCTGTGTATACCCCTGTGTTCATTTTATCAGGAGGCAGAAGATAAAGGAAGTTGAAAGAAGAGTTGTGAGCACAATAAGCACACCCTCCCATTCATGAATGATCAGCAGCTTCCCCTTCATTTTAAATTACCAGGTGAGTCCACACATTACCTCTTTGTGAGTTCTTTTCCATTGGGAAGCATATCAAGATAAAAGGTGTAAAATTATATATAAAACTCAAATATGATTGCATAAAATTATATTTCTTTTAGGTAAGAAAGTATCCTTTAGATTCACTACAGTTTTCCTTTTTATTACATAAGATTGTTGGTAATCTTTGAATTCAGTAAATATAACTTCAGTTCAAACTAAAAAGCGGGGATATTATTGATTCAATTGGCAGAGTATCCTGAAAGGAATGGCTTCAGGAAAAGCTGATCATAGGACTCAATGTCTTTAAGGTTGTTTTTCTTTCTGGACTTGTTCTGCATTGAGTTTTGTTTTTTTTTTTTAATTGGCAATACAGTTGCCAGTAGGTCCTGGTGTAGGAGAGATCTTCTGTATTTCTTTGCTTTCATTGGTTAAATAAAGACTCTGCCTGGCCTGTAAGATAGGACACAGCCCTTAAGTGGGCGGAGTAGACAGAACAGAGTTTGGGGAAGAAAGGAAGTGAGAGAGCCGCCATGAAGCCGCCAGCGTCAGACATGCTGAATCTTCCTGGTAAGTCCACTACCTCGTGATGACACACAGACTTTTATAATGGGTTAGTTTTAGATGTGAGAGCTAGCCACGAAAAGGCTACTGATAATGGGCCAGGCAGAGTTTAAATGAATACAGTTTTCTTGTGGTTATTTTGAGCATAAGCTAGCTGGCGGCTGGGAGCCCGGTGCCAGGAAAACAGCCCGACTTCTTGGCGGCAGGACACAGCCTCCCCCCATTACAACAAGGTCCAGGTCATTATTTTATAGCTTTAAAAACACTGGTAGCTCCAAAAAACATTGGTACTAGCTTAGATTGGTTGCCATATTGGCTTATGCCTTTCTCTGAGCTATTCACTGTGGCCGGAGAAGGCTGTGCTCTAATTACCTCAGCCTGAGACTCTGGTTTTTCCTCATAGCTGGCGAGGGAACCAGTTTTATCTGAATGCAGAGGATTAGCAGTAAGAAAGAATGCTTCCCAAGGAGAATCAGTATTTTATTTCCAGGGGTAAAGAAATGGGTATTGTGAAGGCAAAATTTCCCCACAAAAAAATTTCCTACAATTCACAATGTAAGCTGTTAGTAGACAGGATAGGTACCACCAAGAACAATAGACGGTAGAGATTGAACTCTTTCTGCTACTCAAGAACGACAGAAGTGTTCAGAGGAGCTCATCCTGAGCTGGCTCCCTGCCACAGCCGATCTTGGACTCTGCATAATTATCAATCTTTCATAGTCTACTTCCACTATGTTAAAATTCTTCATTTTGACAAGAAAGTCTGATAGAGATATGTGTGTCCAGTGAAGCCAAGTGTTCAGGATTAAGACACTGGAAGGTAGCCAGGAGTTTATGATAGACGCTGAATTGATGGGCCGCTGAGTATCCCTTGTGTTTTTATTATCAGGATGAACAAGGTAAAGGGAGCTGAGGGAAAAAAGCAGTTGAATGTGAAGGATCAGGACAAACTCCATTTTGAGAAAGAACTCTAGTTTATTAGGGGGTTGAATGCTGCCCAGCAAAGCCATAAACATTCCCAAAAAACTGTGCTTGCCCTGGTCAAAGGGGCCCACCAGGGTGTCCAAACAACATCTGCATGGTTCAAATGGAGGATGTACATGGACAACCATATGACATTATAGATGCAACTATGTTATAATGGAAGCCAATAGATAAAACATTCCCTATGGCTCAATATGTAAGACACTTTCTAGTTAATTAAAATATTATAGTTTCTAATTTGATGATTAAATACTGAGTTCACAGGAAAGGTTGGAAACACTGCTCAACCACACACATAGACTGATAAAAGTCTTAATGAATTCTCTACTACCTATAAGTCTGATAGAAAAATTGGGTGGCAGATCTAGACCAGGAAGGACCTTGAGAAAGATACCAGCAGCCACTGAGATCTGGGCCATCATAAATCCAAGTTGTTTTGTTTAATGTGTATAAATAAGTTTCCCATTATTGTCATAAACACCTGACAACCTGACAAAGTCAACTTCATGGTGGAAAAATTTATTTTGATTCCTAGTTTCAAAGGTTTCAGTTCATGGCCATGTGGATTCATTGCTTCTGGACTTGTGTGAGGCTAAAAAAAAAAAATCATGGCAGACAGCATGGTAGAGCAAAGAACTCAAAGAACTCAACTCATGGCACAGAGAGAGAGAGAGAGAGAGAGAGAGAGAGAGAGAGACAGAGAGACACACAGAGAGAGACACACAGAGAGAGACACACAGAGAGAGACAGAGAGGCTAATTAGGTTATAAACTGATTGGCCCATTAGCTCAGTCTTCTTACTAGCTCTTATAACTTATAGTAACCCATTGTTCTTATCTATGTTAGCCACATGGCCAGTACCTTTTCTCATCCGGGCAGCTCACATGTTGCCTCTTTGGTGTTCTGCAAAGGAATGGGGGGAAGAGCTTCCTTCTTCCCAGCTGTTCTCATCACCCTGCCTCTACTTCCTGTCTGAGTGACCCGCCTATACTTCATGCCTGGCCAATCAGCATTTATTTAAAACATGATTGACAGAATACAGACAATTCTCCCACACCAACAGAAAGCCATGGAAGAGTACTGCTTACTGGATTTATCTTCATGGCTTGCTTGGTCTGCTTTCTTAAACAACCCTAGGACCACCTATCTAGGGAAGACACCACCCACGTTGGACTGGAACCCCCTCTCCATCAATCATTAAACAAATATGTCCCACAGGTCAATCTGGTGGGGCATTTTCTCAATTGATATCTTCTCTTCCAAAATGACCCTAGTCTATGTCAAGTTGACATAAAAACTAGCCGGCATACTATTAAAGTTTCTGTCACCTCTTAGTAATACCACCGGATTAAGAGTCCATATATGGATGAATCTATTAACACATAAAACAGTCACTTTCTAAAAAACTCACTTTTAAACATTGCTTCCCTGGTACCAAGCTTCCTATTCTTGAGTCTTTGGGAGAACTCTTTATAGTTAAACCATAATAGTGTGGATGCTGATTTTTTTTCAGGGATTTATGGGTGGTGATTTTGTTAGCTGTCTAGTTAGATATTAGCAGGCTTAAAGGACAACAGAGATGGACCTGTCTTTCATAATCAAAAGACTGGAATTGTAGGACTCCAATACTCTAATTACTGGTCAGATGAATTGAACCTCAATCATAATTTTTGCTCTAAGAGGCAATGTGACATCTTGAACTTCTTGGAAGGTTATGAATTGATAACTACCTAAACCTGACTATTGTATCCTTAAGCCTTACAGGATTTCTGTATAGCAGGAGACTTTCTGATAAAAACAAAACCAAGGACATAACATGGCCCATTTCTGTAACAGTTAATTCAAGTCAGCTTGTCAATCATCTAGACAGGAAAAATGTCCTTCAGAAAAGCTATTTGATTCAGAGACTTTACAAATAGTCTGAAACCTGTCTAAACTGTAGATTGGGTGTGATGTAATGGTCTCTTTGGGTATCATTCTTTCTCTACCCTTGATAGTAGAGAGTACCTCCACTTAACTCTGTAATAAACTCTTTTACATTATACTCTGTCTCATCTGAGTTCTTTTGTGGAAGATCACAAGGGCAGGAGACCTAAAGGGAGACCAGAGAGAGCCAAGTGACAATTTTATTGACACCACAATTTACTAGTAGTCCTGCATGCATTCTGAGACAAATATCCCCTAATCAACTGAAAAGCAGCAAAGGCATTATTTGAAGCACATTCTATCACGGAAGATTGAGGCCTTAAAGGAAGATAAGAAGGATCTACGCTATAGCTATTCTGGAACTGCAATTTCCTATGTAGTCTCTGTTAATGTTAGAGAATCAAATTAAGATTTGATTTTGAAAGTGCTGCTGCTTTAATGATGGGGAGCTATCTTGGGGTGTTGGCTGCCTAGGAGTGAGAAATTGGGTCTTCTAGCTACGATTTAGAGCTACAAGCTAAATATTCTTATAATTCCGATTTTCCAACAATCTCTTTTGTTTTTTCAAGTTCTCTGGTGACTTGGCTACACCAGATGTTATTCTGCAAATGCAGAGCGTTCTTTAATCTTAGCATTTTAAGAAAGAAAGGGGAGTAAGACAGCATCATTCAAGCCCAGGTATCTTTCCTTAGTGTTTCAAAAGATCAACTACCAATAAATGCACATAAAAAGGTTAAACCTGGACCCACTAAAAATTTTTGAGTCCAAAACAGAGTGAATAATAGTAGATATGCTCTCTTAATGTTTACATTAAAGTAGTGCAATCCAGTGGAACAAATTTGGAGGTAACAAACATGGGCAGATAGAGGAAATTGTGGAAGAGCATTGTAGAATGACTTCTATTATGTTGTTGGTAGTGGCATTCTTTGCTTTTAGTGTTCTAAACTGCATGCAGAGCACAATACTTATCCTTAAATTTATAATACTCTTTAAAAGCAACTGATTACTTCTTTCTTATTTTCTCCTATGATTTTAAACCTTACATTTTTTTCTTGCTACGTTTCTACATCCACAATCAGAAAGTACTAGGCTTCCCTGTTGGTTTTGCTGGAACACCTGTAATTAAATCCCAGCATTGTCTGCCTAATTTAAATTGCAAACCCATGGGGCAAGCACTAGGACTAATTATCCATTCTGTAGCCAAGCTTGGGCAGAATACAATGCTTGGTTCCTGTCTGCTCCTCTCTGGTCCTTGTTAGGATAGGACAGTGCTTCTGCCTAAATGGTAGGTGTAGTTTACATGGAGGCAAGCTTTATGTATAGAGGGTGTGGGTTCATTTCTTGACTGCTCTGCAAACATGAGCTTGAGCACATGCTCTCCTGAAACCAGGAGTAGATGAAATGCACCTTGGTCTGCTAGTGTTGTTCTTGGGCTTTACCCTAAACACCAGGAAACAGAGATCAGAATGATACCCTTAGCTTTTATTTTTCTTTTGATGTTTAGGCCTGAAAAGTTGCAATTTGGGTATATTCTAAAATTAGAATTTAGGAGGAATGCTTTTTCTCAAAGGGTTTTACTGGACAGGAAATACTACATCTTAAAAGGTATCAGTGTGCTTCTATGGCTGGAACAGACATTTGAAACCAGATGAAAGACAACCAAAGTCATGGCTTATAAATTTACAGCAGAGAGGAAGCAGTTGTCTTTTATTTAGATCATGTGTTCGTTATAGAGGATCAATTAGAATAGATAGTTTTGTTTGTTGGCTAACTAGTAGCATGAGTGCATCATGCAAAATCACTATTACTATTTTTTAAATACGCAAATACAACTACAGCTTCTGAAATGCTACACGAAAGTGTGGCAGCTTATGATTTGGTCAATACAGAATCAGCCTTTGCAGTTGACACCCCATGGACCATGGCTTCTTTCCATGGCACAGCATAAAAACGGCACATCTAACTTCCATCAGCACTAGCATGTTGCTCATTTAGAATGTAAGAAGCATAGTGAATAGCAATAGCTGGGAAGTGAAAATGACCTAGCAATCAGAGTCAACATACATTATTCTGTCATATAAGAATGTGTAAATATTAGACAGAAAGAAAGCAGAGCATGGTCATGCAGACTCTTTCTTGAGAGGCCAGTCAGCACTCAAGTATTGTCTTAGCTTCTTGGTATGCTCTTTGGACCACAGCTACTAACTTTGCTGACTTGGTAAAGATTAGGGAAGTGTCAACATTTTCTCTCTCATAGGCACTATGATTTGAAAAAGCATCGGCTTGATTTTCATAAATCCTAAACTTTGCTCTTGATGGCCGGAATATATGGAGAAGTGATAGCAGCTTGGTGAGAGTGTATACACCACAAGCCTTGCATAGCCAGTGCATCAGCTGCTTTTTCCAGCAACTGAATATTAGTGAAAACTATAGAATCTTTCTTCCTTTGGGAAGCTTAGAAAATGCTAAAGCTGCTAATGCTATTGTATTTACAGTCCTTTTGCAAGTCAATCAGTCAGGGGCAATATCAGTATTACAAAATGATGCTAAACCGAGTGTCTGGACAGTGGACTGTACTCTAGAGGGGCAGGAGAGAAGCAACAGAATTTATTTCAGAACTGTATAGAGGTACATGTACTGGGGAAATTAGGCAAACTGATGGGACACATTTGTTAGCAAGGTTCTAAACAGCAGGCTTACATAATTTCCCAGTTTTTTCCTATTAATGGCTATTAATGTTTATACCTAATGATCAAAAACACTTCAATAGCAAATTAGAAAAAAGAGTGGCGATTATAGAGGGTTTCTACTGTTTGGAGGTACCCATACATCCCTTTCTCAATTTTGTAAGGCTTCTTGCTATTTGGAGGGAGTAAGGAGTGGATCTTTCCCCTTTGTCGAATTTGGTCTTGGTAGATGCTGGATTCTGGCACTCTTTTTAAACACTGTGGCACCGTGGACTGTGGTGTGCATGGGGGGTCTTTTTGCTACCTTCTTTTTCTTTTTCTTGGGTTATTAAAGAAATGAACATGCACTCCAAAACTTAGCTCATTCTCCCCACAAAAAGACAAGAGTTCATTCATGAGAGCAGAAGACCATGTGCTAAGATTCTGCTGAGACCTTTGGAAGCTTACTTTTTGACTGTTTCTTGTCCTGATTATGTGTGTTGTACAGGGCTTCCCAAAAGCAGAGTTCTCAGACTAACCATGAAGGTTTTAGGCTGCCAGCAATCTGTGGTTTTGGTTGATATAGTTTTATTTTATCTAAAATTCTGAGGTGTCTACAAGTGTGGAGGGTGTCACTGCACCTGGGGTGGATACCTGCACACAGTAATCTCAATCTGAATGTGACCTAATACTCAACTGGTTTTGACCTTAGGAATAACGTTAATTTCTCAAACGGTTGTCCATGTTCATGTTTAAAGCCTTTTCCTACTATATCTTGTTAGACATTGATTAATTAGAATGGACTTGAGCCATTTCTCCCTTCTGGCCTAAATAATACCCATAAAGATAAGGCAAATTTATGGATGGGGCCTTGATTCCTGGGAGAACTAGACACTATCCATACTCACTGGGAAGACTGCATATGAAGCTCCACCTACCCTGCTCAAAGAAAATGATTTTCCTAGCCCATTTCCCCACACAGCAAGGGAGTGTTTTATATATATTTGTCTCTACAGACTCCGAAATCAAAATATTTATT
Source organism: Dicrostonyx torquatus (assembly GCA_028555095.1). NCBI lineage: Eukaryota > Metazoa > Chordata > Mammalia > Rodentia > Cricetidae > Dicrostonyx > Dicrostonyx torquatus. The sequence continues at coordinate 5,648,263 of JAQHUG010000033.1, read as the reverse complement.
AACTAGGATGTCCAAATAATTTGTCTTAGCATCAGCATGGGAGGCAAACATAAGATACAATTTCTGCCCACAGAGAGTCTGTAACCTTTTTGAAGAAGTTGTCAGACAAACAGATCTGAAAGTTTTATGAAAAAGAGGATACATTTTCAAGCTCAAGAGACTAGGACTTGGTAGGAAAAGTTCCTTGAGAATTACTGTGCACTTTCGGACACCAAGCTGGCTTTCAGAACTTCACAGCCCCAGCTGGATGCTGACAGTGCTTTCTGAGACTAAGGTGTGGCCGACTTTATACAGGAGGGTCCATGCGAAGAAGACTTGGCAGGGAGATAGCTAAGTGAATTTAGACTAAGACGTTCTATTTACATGTATACATGAATGCATGAGTGAGTGAGTGAGTATGTATACGTGTACGTGTGTGTGTGTGTGTGTGTGTGTGTGTGTGTGTGTGTGTGAAGGGACTGTCAGAGAAAAGAAATGATCTGTTTGCCTTCTGCAAGCTGCTTTGAACATAGCCATTCAAGTTAGAGAGTATCACAAAGCAATTTCTTTTCTCAAGTTGTCTGTTGCTGTGAGGAGGCAATTTGTGAAAAAAATCAATGGGGTTACACAAACAACAAAACAAACTGTGCTAGGGCCTGGTGGATGAGCACACTTCTCATCCACTTCTCCTTTCATTGTAGCCAAACATGCCTAAGGTCTCTTAAGAATATACCATTTCCCAGAAGCACCAATTTCCTGGACACTTGCTAGGTAGATTTGCACATGGTAAGGCAGGTGAGATTGATTCACGTATTCTGTGGAACGAGAAGGGAACGGAACTGGTTTATTCAGGTTTCCACTCTGAGGCAGCATATGAGGGGATTAGGGCTCATTTTGCCATTTAATATGCACTACTTTTATTACAATGGAATATAGGAGGCAGAAACTCATCTTCAACTTTTTCTGTTGACTGTGAAAAATGGAATAGCTTGCTGAAGACAACTCTTAATGTCGCAGTTGGAATGGGAAATCCTGTCCACTTCACAACAGCCTGATTCATAGGGCACATTTCCTCCCTTTGAGGACAAAATAAAAATAGCCCAACTTAATCAAACTCCGTTTGCCAAGTTCCAGTCTATAGGGAACTTTTATTTTTATAGCTAAGAGTAACACAGACTGTGTACCAGGCAATTTTAATGGCAGTATTGGGACAAGCTATACTATAGCTTTCCAAATGGAGAACAAAGGCGTGTGGGTACATTTAGAAAGTAGTGTTGGAGAGCAGACCACACTAGAAACCAAGTACATGCCTCCTCACCCAGCTGAAGAGAACCCCCTTTTAGTTTTGAAAGTCAAATTTTCTTTGATTGCTTATCCTTCCCCACTAGTTTTTTTAAAAATCAATTTAATTATTTCTTCAGTGTATGTATGTGTGTGTTTTCCTGTGTGTGCAGATATGTTTGAATATCAGAAGACAACTTCCGCATGTCTCCTCTGGCTATCGTGTTAATGGTCTGGGAGATCAAACTCACGTTGTCTGGGTTGGCAGCAAGCACTTTTTCCCACTGAGCCACCTTCGTGACACCCCCTCTCCTTTACTAGCCTTTTTAAGTTCTGTAAATCATAGTTCCTACAGGAGAAGACCTATGTCTTACCTCTGCCTCTTGGAAATAAATATTCATTGAGTGAAATGAACAAATAAAGCTAGCAAGCAATGTGTTAAAGATTATTTCCTTTTTTGATTATAATTACACCATTTCTTCCTTTCCTTTTCTATCTCCCAAACCTCCCACATACCCCTTCTTGTAATAAACATGTTTAAGACAAAAGATATTGTATATCTAACTAAGCAGGAAGCAAAAGCAGGTAGTTGAATTGAACACAACAATAATGTTTTATGGCTGGTGAATATATTGCCATCACCCAACATTCTGGGCATCTTTTTGTCTACTAGTTCATTAGACAGCAAAAACAATCCCATAAACTAAGTATTATTGGGAGCACTTTATTTATTTATTTAAAAAAGAAAACAAACTTTTTCTATTTTACATACCACTCCCAGTTCCCACTCCCTCTCCTCCCGTTCCCTCCACCTTCCCCCACACTCCACTCCTCAGAGAGGGTAAGGCACATTGCTTTGGGGAAGGTCCAAGGCCCTCCCTACTATATCTAGGCTGAGCAAGGTATTCATCCAAAGAGAATGGGTTCTCCAAAAGCCAGTACAAGCAGTAGGGATAAATGCTGGTGCCACTGCCAGTAACCCCGCAGTCTGCCCCAGCCATACAACTGTCACCTATATTCAGAGGAACTAGTTTGGACCCATACTATTTCCTTCCCTGTCCAGCTAGAGTTGGTGAGCTCCCATTTGCTCAGGTAAACTGTTTCAGTGTGTGTCTCTATCACGTTCTTGACTTCTTTGCTCATATTCTCACTCCTCCCACTCTTAAACTGAACTGGGAGCACTTTTTCACAGATGAGCAAAAAGATCAAACAGTGTGACAAAGTCACGGTCCCAAAGTTAAATGAGAGAGAAAAGGGACTTGAGTCTAAAGCTTGAGCTTTGATGTCACATTTCCCCACTAGCAAAGAGCCAGGGAAATGCTCACCAGAGTACAAATGGCCTGAAGGCCTTGACATTGTCTACTGAGTAGGTGAACCCTTAACTTTGTTCATCCACACCATGTCACAGGTCCTCAAGTTTCTTTTCCAAAGCAGCACTGGCTTGATTTCATCCGGAACGTGGAGAAAAATGATTTAAAAGTAAACCAAGAGTGCTGGAGAGAAGCTTCAGCATTTGGATGTGCATTGCCATTGCAGAGGGCACGTTCAGTTCCCAGAACCCAGGATGGATGGTTCACAAACAGCTGCTAACTCCAGCTCCAGGGCACCTGACACACTTCTCTGGCTGTGGCAGATACCCACATGCATGTGGCATGCATGTGTGCACACACACACATACAAATGCAACTCTCTTTTTCTCTCTCTCTCTCTCATACACATATACTCTAAATAAATAATAAGTGAATAAAATAAGAATAGGTAAAGTAAATTTATTAAAAGTTAACAATACTTATTAAAATTAAGTATTCCCAAAGTCATTGTTGGTAAAGAAAATTTAGTACCTAAGTTCTTGTATATCCCAGACCAGGGCAGGACTGTTGTAGCCTTACACACCTGTGGGTTCCTTCAAAAACACAGCTATTTTTTTCAGAACAGCAGCTGTTTTCACTGAGCCATGAAGAGTCTTCAGCTTGCAAGTGTCACCCTGCAGACCTTGAGGTCTCTTCCCAGCGATAGGTCAGAATGGCTTTCGCCAGGCCTTCCTTTCACACTGACTTCGGGAGATGCCATCGCTCTTCTCTCTTCCCCATCACTTACTGTTCCTTATGGATCCTGCCTAGCAACAATCAAACAGCCTAGGATTGGTTGTAAAAAGGTCCCCTTCGCTTCCCTTTTCACATGACAGGTAAACTTAGGAAGCTTATATTCTCTGTACAAAAGCCCGCTTGTCCTGAAGTCTAACCTTGATCTCCCAGGTGTGAGCTCTGAAGAAAATGCTTCAGACACAGAATTCTTACTATTAATTAGCAAGGTCTTGAGAAGAGGAAGAAGTTGGTAATCTGAGCTTCTATTTCATTTGGCTTTTGTTTTAGGAAAAACTGTTTTGTTTCATTCTTGTAGCTTTTTGCTGGTAAAATACATGAGAACTTATCTTCAAAGCTACCAGGTAACCTCTTTTGGCCCTGAGACAGAAACCTCAAGAAGATGAGGGAATGAGGAGCACACGAGGATCAGGGGTGAAATGCATCCTGGGGCAATTTGAGAGGAAAGGTCAGGAAGAAGCAAAGAGAAACCAATGGGTCTCAAGGAAGAGAGCGCTGATGTTGGTTCTTTGTTAGTGAGCAGTCATTTGTGGAGGTCACACCCAGCTGAACACGGGGGTGCTCTGACCATCTCAGCGCTCTGTATCTACAGCTAAGCACAGGAGAAGCCCGGAGTCCCACTGTGACCTCTTCTTGCACAGCCCCACACCCTCCATCTTGGTGACTTTCCAAAAATAAACATGATCCTTCTTTCTGTTTCTCACTTGACAAGTGTGATCCACAGATCTCTAAAGCATTCCACTGTGCTAAATATTCAAGGGGGCGTCTGACAGAGTGAGGGCAGGGAGATTAAGCAGATACAAAAAAGATCCAGGCAAGACATGGAAAATGTGTACTTGTCATGTTTACAAACCAGGAAGGAAGTTCATATATAAGAAAGGTTTTATTTGGAGTTATGGGTAAAACAAATTCACTGTGCTGATTATTAACATTTGGCCATTATTTCCAACAAACAATAAAATTACAGAGAAAATGTTAATTGCTTCATAACAACACGATTTCCTTCTTATTATTTTCATTTTATTTTACTTAAAAACATTTTTTTTTGCATAAGGTATTTAGAGAAAGTATTCCTGTTTCCTAGTGAGAGAAAAGCCCTACCCCTTTCTTCATGGTGTGATGATTCCAGTCCAAACGCAACGAGTTTCTGGAAATGGCAAGTGAGACACTTGTTGCCATGGTGATCGTTAATAGTTCTGACTCAGATATAGCGTTGCCATAGCAACTGCATTGAAGCCCCTGGGAGGTGGTGTGGTTTCTCTTTTTCTCCCTTTCCTTTTTTTTTTTTTTTTATCAGCAAAAAGAGGCTAGGAAGAGCCATTTTCATAGCTTCTCGCGGCTCTGCAGTGACGAAGCTTTCAAGTCTCTTCTCCATTTGAAAGACTGTCCTGTTTCTGCATTGATAGGGCAGATATGTTACACTGCAGGAAGAACAGGGCTCATGCACCACAGGAGCGAGTACGTTACCTGCCTTTTCACAAGATCTCATTTTTGACTGTAATGGTTCCTAATAACACAGGTCACCTCAAGTGAGTATATTAAGAATCTTCAGTGTCACTGGCAAGACAAGAACAGCTAAGGTCAAAGACTGAAGGGGCAGCATTCATTGAGTTGCAGGCTGCCTCAGCGTAGGTGCATCCCTGTGAAGATGGGAGAGAAGGAGAGCAAAGGACTTGGGAACAGACTTCTTTAGATCGTCTAGGCTTCACTCTCTAGATTGTGTATGTGCCGGCCAATCGTACATATACCTAGATGTTAAAATGTGATCAGCATGCAGAAAGACATCAATAAATAGCACAAGCAAATGAGTAGATGGTCAGACAGCAGACCTTAGTGTTTAAGAATCCATTTCCCCCAAGACCACTCATCTAATTTTGCATCTCTGCAAGGTTTCTGCTCCTCTCTGTGCTCAGAGATGGTTGCGTTAAGCAGGTCTGCATTCTTGCTTCACTGAAGCACTTGTGCAGTTCTCTTGAGTCAGAGCCTTTTCCCATTTTCCAGTGTGGACTTCTGACATGGTGAGCAGTAGGAATGGGATGTAAGTGGTATTCCTTTTGAGCAGCCTCTTCCCTGGTCAGCACATAGAGAACCTCTCTAAGACTGCCCTTAGTGTTAAGCTGGGCCTGGAATCCATGGGCTGAATGCTGCAAGGGGCTTCTCCCGTAGTCAGTCCATTCTCAACTCTCATGTTTATGGCTCTTCCCTTATGCTCTTGGACTAAGAAGATTTACTCCTTTATTACAAAGCACCCACCCCCTTGAGAATGATAAAAATGCCCCTTTCTTTGTACCTCTTACCAGACCAAGCTCCCTGGCTCCATTTAACCTAGTGAGACCATATTGAATAAAAGTAAATTAAGTGTGTGTTTACTTCTACTTCAATGTCCCTTTTGAGTGGCTTCCCTCTTGCTGCCTCTAGAGGTAATCCCGGTTACTGTGAGGGAAGCATAGGTGCTGGTGGGGAAGGCCGTCATCAACGGGAGCTTAAGATTCTGTTATGATGCTTCTTCTGCCCACATAAGGACAAGACCAGGTTTTGGATGTATGGTAAATATTTGTGGAATGTGTGATTCCCCCTCCCCCCACACCCTCCGGAATCCATAAGCCTTGTACACGGATTGATGATTCCAGAGAGGAATCTCCATTTTCTCGCTTCTTGGTGTTTCCTGCACAGCTGGAAACTGTTCCAAAATGTTAGCTATATGCTAATGCACAATCTATCCCTCATTAGTTCAGTACCGAAGGAAGATTTTTTTTTTTACCCCCTTAAGTAAAAATCCTTTTGCAACTCGTTTGCCAGGGTGGCTCCCATGTTATTGCATGGTATTTAAATGTTTGAAAACGTGTGAAACCCCTTATTTCCCACCTCAGTATTTCAGAGCTTCTTCCTTTCTAGCTGGTCGCTAAAATCCCGCAGGCCCCGTGGGTAAAATCACTGGCTGTACAAGCATAAGACTCTGAGTTTGTATCCTTGGCTCCCATGTGAAAATCTGTGTGTGGCCCCATATACCTAAAATGCCATCACTGTGGGTGGGGATGGGGGGGCGGGGTGGAGACATTGGAGGAGCACTGTGGTTTGCTGGCTGCCAGCCTCATTCTAGGCTCACATCCTGACCCTCAAGACACTGTCTCTCTCTGGAGGGAAAACGGCAGTGAGGGATGATGCAGTAGGACGTCTCTCGCTTCTCTCACATGTCTGAACACTGTACACACGTGTGTGTAAGACACACAGATTTTCAAAAGGAATGGAAAACCGACTTGAAATATAATTAAGGAGTTTTCTTTCAATTTACATATATAATTGATTTATTTAATTCAACTAACTTGTTTTGGAGACAGGGTATCTCATATAGCCCAGGCAGGCCTCAAACTCACTATCCTCTTGCTCCAACCTCCCCAATGCTGGGTTTACAGATGTGAATCTCCATGTCTGGCTCACACACTTCCTTTACAATGTCTTGAAATCAATACCTTTTGAGGTTCTTCTGAGGTTACAGCTTGTCTGTATTAGAGTTTTTATTGCTGTGAAGAGACACCAAGACCATGGCAACTCAAAGTAAAACATTTAGTTGGGGTGACTCACTTACAGTTTTGGAGGTTCAGTCCAGTATCATCATGTCGGGGATTATAATGGCATGCAGGCAGATGTGGTGCTGGGTAGCAGCTGAGAGTTCTACATCTTGCAGGACCGGATGTCAACTGCGACATTGGTCTGTGTCCTGAGCATAGGAAACCTCAAGTTCCCACAGTGACACACTTAATCCAACAAGGTCATATCCACTACAACAAAATCACACCTCCCAAGAGTACCACTCCCTTTGGCGGCCATTTTCTTTTAAACCACCATGTTGTCTGTCTATAGCTGTGAAGGTGAGAAAGAGGCAAGATTGTAAAACAGTTACTTTTCTAACATCAGCCAGATCAGGCACAGTTTTGGCCAATCCCCTCTCACCACAGTTTTGCAAGGCAGTCAGTGCTGAAGATAAGCACCCATTCCACTGGCAACCATTCTGCACAGTAAGAGGACTTTTGTTGTTCAGAAAATGAAGGTGTTCAGGTTTAAATCTAATAGCTATTTTTAGTAGGACCAGTAAACGTGTTTTATCTAATTATTTATTAAGGATGATACTGAACTCTGAATGTTTGACAGCATTGAAGATGGTCTTGACTGCTATGCTGGACCCATTCCTACCCAGATCATTGATTCAGTTGTGGATAAGAAATGCCATCATGGGAGTGACCTCTGTTAGAAAGAAAACTGAAAGCCCGTAAGCCAGGAGTGAGGTAAAAAGGAAGGCTCAGTCTGGAGAGCTGCTGGGATCATTCAGTGCAGAGCAGAAGTCTGAAGTACAAAGCGTGCATTGTTGCTAATGCATACAGACAGCTAAATAGATAGTAGGGAGAGAGCAAAGACCAAGGGAGAAAAGCCAGAGGGAAGATGATCCGGGGAGGAGTGTGATGTCAGTAGAATACATCTTAGAAAAGAATGTCATGCATCCAGAACTGTGTGCAGGCTGGTAACCACAGTTACGGCAAATGACAGGCAGGAGCATTACGTCATAGTCACTTCCAGAGTAACACAATGTGCATCTTAATGCTGCTTCGCACGGTGATATCGATCATGGCCTGTGTATGGCAGTAGCAGTCACATCTTATCAATGGCTCAGAAATGCTGTAGGAAAGCAAGATTCAGGGAGGTTCAACGCTTCAGCATGAGAATATATTAGCTCAGTATAACAAACCTGGCCTAACAGTCTGCTATGACGACTGCCAGTCCTCCATATGTGTGCACAAAGTGTTTCTTCCCTTTCGATGGTTGAACATGTTTGTGTCATTTCAGTCTGAAGTCTTACTCTCTTGTTTTCTTATTTAAAATTTTACATACCAACCGTAGTTCCCCCTCCCTTCCCTCCTCCTGCTCCACCCTCACCTTCCCTGCCCCCATCCACTCCTCAGAAAGGGTGAGGCCTCCCATAGGGAATCAATAAAGCCTGGCACACCAAGTTGAAACAGGACCAAGCCCCTCTCCACTGCATCAAGTCTGAGCAAGGCATCCCTCCATAGGGAATGGGCTAAAAAAGCCAGCTCATGCACCAGGGATCGATCCTGGTCCCACTGCTAAGGGTTCTACAAACATACCAAACCACACAACTGTCACCCACATGTAGAGGGTCTAGTTTGGTCCCATGCAGGGTCCCCAACTGTCAGATCAGAGTCCATGGGCTCTCATGAACTTGGGCCAGCTTTCTCTGTGGGTTTCCCCATCATGATCTTGATCCCCTTTGCTCATATAATCCCTCCTCCCTCTCTTCAGCTGGACTAGTGCTTGGCCGTGGAGAACAACTACCTGTGCTTTCATCAGTTACTGGATAGATGTAAATATGCAAGTATGTGAGGTTCTATGATGACAGGACAGTCACCAATCTGATTCCAGGGGAAGACCAGTTCAGGCACCCTTTCCATTATTGCTAGGAGCCTTAGCTGGGGTCATCCTTGTGGATTATTGGGAATTTCCCTAGCACCAGGTTTCTCCTTAAACCATAATGGCCCCCTCTATCAAGGTATCTCTTTCATTGCTTTCCTACTCTGTCCCTCTCCCTACTTGACCATCTCATTCTCTCATGTTATTGTCCCCTATCATCTCCCCACAACATCCCACCCCGTTTACTCTGGAGATCTTATCTCTTCTCCCTTCTCAGTATGGTTGTGGGTCCCTCTTAGGGTCCTCCTTTTTACCTTTCTTCTCTGAGGCTGTCCTTTTCTCTACATCTAGTATCTGCTTACGAGTGAGTATGTACCATGCTAATTCTTTCTGGGTCTGGTAACTCAGAAAGATTCTCTTGTTTTCAGTGTTTTCCTGACATTAAGAACACTTTTGTCTTCTTTGTGTGCTATATGTTTTCACACACACTACTTTTTTGTTGTTGTTTAATGAACAGTTTGGTCCACTCTGTTGGCCTCTTCTCCAATTCATACGGTGTGTGAGGAGGCTGCAAACTCAGGAAATGCTTTTCTAAATGGGATGAGCGTGGTGCCGATCTCCTCCCTACTCATGTAAACTTGCAAAGTTGAACTTGGTCACATTTCCAAAGAAAATCATTAAAAATAACATGTATTTACATTTTCTTTTTTTAATCTAGAAATTTACCATCCAAGCTGCAGATACTCACATTACTGACTAGCATTTGTGATGTGGAGAGAACCAGGGAGCTGGATGAATCTAACTTCTTAGGCTTATCTCATATTCCACCTTGCATGACCTGCTCATTGCCAGAAATACAATTTAAATCCTGGAAACACTTGGTAACCCTCTCATTATTTTAATGTGCTTTGCATATACATAATAAAATGTCCAATTTTCCTCCTTTCTTTTTTATTGAATTAACACTAATTGGCAGTCACTGCAGAGTAGTTGTTTCTGTCTGCCCTGCTGTCTCCAATTCTCTGCAATTTCTAGACTCTTAGCAGAGTCATCTCTCCTGAAAGGCAGGTATGGACCCATTTTCTTAGTGGAGACCGGCTATCTGTGCTGCTTTCCTAGGACTGCCATACAGAGTAGCACAAATGAGGTGACTTTAAAGTAGAAACTTGTCACCTCTGTCCTGGAGGTGTCACCGAGATGGTTTCTGATAAGGACGGTGAGGAAAACTCTCCATGTTCATCTCTTAGCAGTGTGCTGGTAATTGTTTGCTCTCTTTGTTTCTCAGAAGTAGCTGCTTTTTTCTACCTGCATGTTTATCAGTTCATGTGGTGTTATTCTTGGGTATCTGTGTATTTAGTATTCTCAGCCTTATAAAGATGTCAGCAGTGTTGGGTTAGCCTTCACTTTGATTACTCGACTTTAACCTGATAAACTCTGTGAATACACTTTCCAAATAACACTATATATAATGTATTGGAGATTGGGTCCTTATTGTGAGATATTTGGAGTAGGGGCTCACAATTTGAAACATAGCAAGACAACAAAATTTCTCCAGCTGACAGAGAAGAGAGTGACATCCATTTAAAGAATTTTCTTTGGCGTTAGCTTCTTAATTTGAGTGTTATCTTTCTGTTTCTCTTGTTTAATGATTTAGAACCTTAATTTAGTAATTCATTTTCTTTCAACTCTATCTCCATCAGAGTATTCTTTTTCTTATTGCTATATCTTAAAACTTGTGGCACTAGCCTTTTCTCCTTTTATTCAATGGAAGAGTTACTAGTATTCTTTAAAAGTGGTTATCACTTATGGAAGAAATGTGTCCTGGTTCTCAGGTGACAGAGCATGTTCAGATCATTTAGTCCATACACTGGGTAAGAAACAACATTTCTCTGCCAGCAGTTTACTTATTTGAGGTTCATTTCTCGGAATTGTTCTTCTCATACTTACTCTGCCCACTGCATCCTACACTATTCTTGAAGAAGGAAGGAAGGGGCACTGAGAATAAAAAGGGATGTTTTTGTACAGGGGTAAGACACATTACAGGAACAATGGGAGATCAGTTTGCATCACTTCTCTATGCATGTTTTGTTTGAAATATGTTTACATTATTAAATCTTAAATGAAGACAGAAGTACCTGTCTCCCTACTTGCGTGTCCCACATGTGGCTTTCATCCATCACACACAAGAAGCCTGAAAAGCAAACCAACAAACAAGAAAGGGATTCCTTCAGAGCCAATGGTTGCTAGGTGGTTGCTATGAGGAGAGAAATAATCATTTCCTTTTAGTCTACATCTCTTTCATTCAAATTTAAATTCAGTATTTTGTGACAACCTTCGGACAGGACAAAGGCAATTTTGTGACTTGTGACAGAGTTTAATTAGGTGGCTTTATACTCAACAAACCTCATGAGTTAGTAAGTTTATGTTTTCTCACCACACTTAAACTACTAATGCTTAAGTTACTACTAATGCTACTAATGTTCCATGAACATTATAAGCACGGGAGTAGTGGTTTGGGTTTTAACATGATGCAAAAACTAACAAGCTACTGTCATGTTGGCAAATCGCTTGTACTTCACTTTCTTTTTTTT
>JAQHUG010000033.1:5615131-5635819 GCA_028555095.1 Dicrostonyx torquatus | reverse complement strand
TATTCTAATGTGTATATATTCCACACTTTCTGGATCCATTCTTCCATTGAGGGGCATTTAGTAGCATCATTATTTGTAATAGCCAGAACCTGGAAACAACCTGGACTTCACTTTCTTTATCTGTGAATGATACTGTTGATGCTACCTCAGTAGGTGTCAATATAGTGTTGTAAGGTTTTAGGAATAATACTTTCTTGAACAATGACATCATGGTTCTCATACTCCTATAAAATAAGAACAGGGCAAAGAATTTTATTCAACTCATTAATTAGGGAGAAAACTGGTAAGACATTTGAATTAGTTTCAAGGATGATTAGAACAGCATATGCATCTAGGAAATACATACACATTTAATGACACAAGAAAAAGCTACCAGTACTTGTAGGTGATATACCATAGCAAATAATCACTAACCTCCTTATGGAGAAGAATCATTTGCATTCTTGTAAGTATTCTTTAACTCATAAAATTCTGAAATACCTCACAAACAGTGAAATGTGCACTTTTTTGAATGTTACAACCTGATATAAGGTGATCAACAGTAGTAGAATTCTATGCAACTCAAAAAAATTCTCATTTTTTTCTGACATAAAGACTGGCATTTTATTTAAGTGTAAGATGTTTCATGACATTTCCAATTCATAACACTCATGAAAAGCAACATTTCTCTGGTTGACATCATCATAGGCACTGGTTAAGCTGCCTTTTGATTCTTTTTCTTGCATTAGTCACTAAATCAGATATTTTCTTAATTTTCTATGTTATCAGCAAAATAGTCAATTTCATTATGGCCTCTGTGAATATGTGTGTTGCTACAGTTTGGAAATGATGGATGATTTCAGACCCTTTCCTTTGCATTAGTAACTCTTGTTTCTATTCTTTCACCCATGAGTGGAACCATCGCCTTCTAAACACACTGCACCCCTACCCCCAGCCCCACACATTCATTCTAGTTTATCAAAAACCCCAAGTATTTTTTTCTTACAGTCTTACATACCATTACAAATTTATAATTCTAAATCTATCACTGCAGGTTTTTTTCTGGTTCTGAACCTTATAGACTAATTGCAAATTACTTTAAAAAGTATTTCCCACTCCACACAGTTCACACTCACAGAGTTTTGGAGTATTCTTGACAATAATGTATAAACACGTCAATTGAATTTTAGCATGATGCCATCTTTATCATTAATATATTCAGTTAATTTTCTTAGTTTTGAAAAACAAGGCCATATTTTAAGACTGCCTCTGGGCATATGTACCAAAATATCTTTATAAATTCTGGAATCAGGTTTACTTGTTCTTTCAATTTCAAGTGACAGGGACTATGAAGTATTTTGTTACTTGAAGACTGTGAAGGTCTTCCTTCAGGAATAGGACATCACTGTTGACATGAACTTCACCCACTGTAGTCCAACAGTTTCTCCATTCCATTTTGTAGGCCTCACAGTACTCTTGCCTCAGTATTGGTCTTGGCAGCCACTGTGTGGGATCCTAACCTTAGTGGAAATAATGGATTCATCTCTTAGCAACAAGGCCCCATGCTAGTAATTTCTATTTATGATCCAGTGTCTTATTGTCCAGGTCCTTAGCATGGGATTCAGTTCCTTAGTTATTTCCCAATTCCTGCTATTTGTTCTTACTACTTTACCCTCCATGACCTTGACCTACAGCATCTGCGAGTCCAGATGCCTGAAGCTGAGATGCCTTCCCATTCCCCTTTTCTTATTCTATACTGTCTACTCCGTGTCCTTCCAAAGGTCTTTTCCTGCTCTATGCTGTCCTTTTGTTACCCAAATTGTGACCTTATCTTCTCTCTGCTGTATAATCACAGGATTTTACACATCCTGAGCTCTGAAATAAAATTTTGCATATCCTAGCAATTCCAAAATTTGCTTTCCTTGTCCCAAAGCTATCATCATTTTCTTACCCTCTCTTAAGGGCTCTCCTAGTGAAATGAGAGCATGTTTGTAAGAGGCCAATATTTTCTTTCTTTCAAAAATATTTATTTATTTATTTAATATGTATGCATATGTGGCTGAGTTATGTGCACTGCACACATGCATGCAGGAGCCCAAGGAGACCAGCATTTTCCTAAGCAGTTCTAGCTGGAATTTCACAAATGTGGGGAAGTTCATGGAAACGATGTATTCGTGAAGGAAGACCTTCACGGATTTTCACTGAGGTGCTTGTCTTCTTGATCTGAAAGAAAAAGAAAGAAAGAAAAACCAAGCTCTGATAAAAGCAACTTGATGTAGGAAGGGTTGATTTGGCTTACAGATCTAGGATACAGCCCATCATGGGGAGGAAATGTGGAGGCAGAAGAGAGAGATATTGGTCATGTTACCTCTGTGGCAGGGAACAGGGGACAAATGTTTCCTCCTCAGCATCCTTTCTCCTCTGTAGTCAGGACAGAACCCTCACCCCACAGAATGGTGACAGTGCATTCAGGGTGGACCTTCCCATCCCCGTTAACCTAGTTTAGAAACTCCCTTACAGACATGCCTAGAGGTTTGTCTCTGTGGTAATTCTAAATCCTCTCAAATGGACAATCAAGATTAGTTCTATTGGCTCTTTAGTTAGGCAGGTTCTCTGTTCTCTCCTACTTCTTAATTGTAACATGAGGGCTTGCTCGTTGGGGTTACTGTCCTGCCCAGTACCCCACAGCTGGCAAGCCCCAAAGAAAATCACACAGAGAGTCTACATTAGGTTATAAACTGATTGGCCCATTATCTCAGGCTTCTTACTAGCTATTATAACTTATATTAACCCATCTATGTTAGCCACATGGCTCGGTACCTTTTCTCAGCTGGGCAGCTTACATTGTTGCCTCCTCGGTGGTCTGCGCAGGAATGCTAGGGAAGCTTCCTACTTCCTCGAATTCTCCTGTTCTCACCTCTACTTCCTGTCTGGTTTTCCCACCTATACTCCCTGCCTGGCCAATCAGCATTTATTTAAAACATGATTGACAGAATACAGACAATTCTCCCGTACCATTTAATACACTGCCTCTCCCACTTTTTAACTAACCTGTGCTGAGTAGAGATTGCCTACTAGCTGCTGCGATAATACTTTTTGAAATCATTTTTACTCACCAAAAAATTCACCTGAAGGGTGCATTGTTATGAACTCCATTTTTCAGAGAAGAAAGGCTAAGTAACTTGCCAGTGTTTCCCAGCCAGCATTTAAATACATCTTTTTTTCACTTCATAGCTCATTAGGGCAGTGCATTCCCCTAGGGAAGCACACCAACACCAAAGTCTAACAAAATGGTCCCCAGGCTATGAAGCTTTCAATTTACCCATGAGGCAAACCAAGAATCATTCAGCAGAACCTGGACTTTGAGTGTTGAATGTTGATCTTTTTCCAGCCTGGCCCTACTCAGTATACTCTCTCCTGAACATGGGCAATCTCAGGGAGCTCCCTGTCAGTCACAGGATCAGGAAGTTAGGTATCCAGCACTGTACACTGCCCTGAGTTGTAAGCTATGATGTTTGCTTAAGTATTTTGAAGGCATCTTAGACTCAAGACGTTTCCGGCTTTTAATTGGTTGATCAGAATATGAGTCTATCAGAAGATGAGGAACATCTGTTCTAAGTAGGTGACATTGATCTATTTGCATTTCCTAACATTTGCATTCAGTGGTGGTGGGAATATTTGCAGATACGTCTAGCCAGAAGAAATATCAGCAAAGCTGAAGCTTACTGAGAGGCCATCAGCAAAGCCAGCAGACAGGTAGGAGAGAGAGCTTTAATCCCAGGCAAGATGCTCTAAGGGGCTTCAGTTTTCTCATTTGTCATATTAGGCTGTTTTACTGAGCAATCTCTCATATAACTTCTGCGTCCTGGGGTGTCTGCAGTATCTGTGGACAGTATAATCCGTCTGCTGCTCAGTGAGTGCGATGGCAGTGCTGGCACGGGATAGGCCTATTATGGTGAGGTTAATTATGCAAGTCAGTCTAAGTCACTTGTTTGTCTTGTCCTGTCTTGCTCCGTGTCAGGCAACTGCTGACAAAGTCAACTGAGAAAACGGCAAGCGTGGGCAGCCGTGTCATTTCTTAGATCTGCTGTCACCAAAGTGGCAGGTCAAATCGCCAACTGGAGAGGTAAATGCAATCCACCTGAGAGTCGCAGTCTCAGCGCAGGGAAGCCATTTCAGCTCAAACATGCTGGTTCATGTGAAGAAGCAGGGAGGTTAAAGGGGAACCTGCTATGTTTTAAGTAAAAACATGAGACTTAGACAAAACTCAGCTACAAAGACTCCATGGAGCACTGCCTGGCAGGAGGCCTGGCGGTTGCTGTTGCTGTGTGACAAGAACAGCAGACATAACCGCACACAGCCATTAAGAAGGAGGACGCCAGGGCATGTGTTATTTTGTCTGCTTACTTCTCCCCATTCTGCATAAGCTCTATTGCGGTATCTCTCCTGCCATCAGGAAGGGCATCGTGACTCAAGAACCACAGACTATCTCATTCCATAATGCCTAAATGTTGATTGACCAGAAGAGTATATTACTATAGTAGAGCTAACTGGTACCTTTGGGAAGAACTGGAGTGGCCTTGTAAGAGGGCGGATCATGTTCTGAGCTCATCAGCTAGAGAGATCCCGGCAAGATGAGAATTAGTGAGGCTCATTGCTGGGAAGAGAGACCAATGTGGAGGGAATGAGAGCAAGAGAGAACCACATAGAGGGCTACAGACACTGCTATGCATTGCCCCAGATTTGCCTGGAACCAGGAAACTTCTCAAATATATGACCAATGCACAGGTCTCCCCACTTTCAGTATGAGTCCATGGAGGTCTAATTCACATGCAGTAATATTAGTTCTGTTCAAGATGACTGTTGTCATGCATTTCGCCAGTGCATAAGGTTGTCCAACTACCACTACAATGCAGATATAGAGTAGGTCTATTACTGCAGACCTACTAGGGAGCAGTGGCCTCACGCTCCCTAGTTACCAACTCCCTTGTCCTCCTCCCACCCCATGGTGGATATGTTTTTCTGTCTCTGTGATTTTGCCTTTTCCTGAATGTCAGGCAAATGGAATCACATATAACATTCCAAGTATTGCTTCTCTTACCTGGCTTAACGTGAGATCTATTGGGACTGTTGGAAAGCTTTGGTCTTTCTTCCTGTTTTCATTGCTAACCTCACGGATGCATCTGTTACAGCTTATTCATTCATGGTTTGCAGGCCATTGGGGCTGCTCTAGGTTTTTGTTAATTATGGAGAAATTCAAATATATTCAAATTAATGAATATATTTTAATTTCTCTCAGGTTAGTATCTAAGAGTAGGGCTGCTGAGTACACAGTGTCTTATTGCTAGTGTGTGCACGTAGACACATACAAATTTGTGATGCTGAGAATTGAACACAGAGCCTTACACATGCTAGTCAGGTGATATACCACTAAGATGTATTTCTACTCCTTTTACATTTTTATTTTCTAAATTCTGATACAGGATGTTGATAAAATTTTGAGGCTATCTTTGTGCACACAGCCCTCCTATCTTGGCTTCCTGAATAGCAGAGATTATAAGCATGAACAACCACTCTTAGCAAACAAATACATTTTTAATAGTATAAGAAACTTTCAAGCTGCATTCCCAACTCATTATACCTTCATGCTTCCCAGGAACAATGCAAATTTCCATTACTTTGCTTTCTTACCATAATTTTTCATGCCAGTTTTAAAAGTCTGTATAATTCTGAAATGTGTTTTGTGGTATGAGGTCAATGAAAAATGATATTAAGCACCATTTTATATGATTATTAGATATACATTCTTTAGTGAAGTATCTGATCAAATCTTTTAATAATTTTTATTGTGTTGTTTTCTTATTTCCTTGTGAGACTACTTCATTACTCTGGATTCCAGTCCTTTATCAAGTTTATGTTTTACAGATATTTACTTCCAGGCTGTTGATTGTCTGTTTCCTTAGCAGTGTCTTACAAATAGATGGTTTTGATTTTGAAGTCAAATTTATCCTGTGCTATCTTCTGCTTCACATGTCCTATGTAATCATTTTTTTTTGCTCAAATTTGTTTCTTATATACATTATACTTTTAGATGTAGAAATGTAATCAGTTTGGGGTTAATGCTTATAGTTATTGCTTCCTCTTTAAAGATGATTTAAATAGTGTTATGTCACTGGCAGTCAGAGCTGTGACTAATATAGTGTGGATCCTTCACCAATATAGAATGAAAAACATTTTAAGATAGGCCTTGTCTAGTGGAGATCTATTTCCAGATAGCACGTCGATTTCCTCCTGATTTAATTCCAAAGAAAATCCTATTGAGATTTATGTGTTTCAACTGGGCAAAGTGAATTTTATCTGGAAGATAAATGGGAAAGAATGATAATGAATCATTTAAAATTATTAAGAATCAAGGAACTTTGGCTATAAGACTAACATACAAAGTAGTCTGCAATAATTAAGTTAATGTGATCTAGGGGTCAATGGGAAATGGTGCAGAATAGACGAGGGATCAGACTCAGGGCAACAGATTTGCTTCATATCAGCATGGATAAAAAGAGCTGTCCAATGGACAGCGCTGGCAGAATTAGTTTACATGTAAGTTAAATTGTATCCTGACCTCACAACAATATTCTAGGTGAATTAGATTGAAATTTGAAAAATGAAAACACTTACAGGAAGAGAGTCTGACATGGCCAGTACTGAGTTGGTGCCTCCCCTGTCTTTTCTCAAACCAAATTTGCTCTTTAAGGGATCTTGAACAGAACTGCATGCTTGCCCATGAAGTTTGCCTCTTAATTCATCATACCTAACTCAGGAAAAAAAATACATTATATAAGTCTCAGCAAAAATCAGAAGTACTCTGGTGGGTAGGGATTTATTTGTTTGTTTTTGAGATAGAATCTCATGAATCTCAGACTAGTCGATTTATGGCCTTGAACCTCTGATCCTCCCCCTTATATCTCTCCAGTGCTGTTACAACAGCAGTGCCCCAACATTCCCTGTTGGTAAAGTTATGGGAACCAAACTCAGGGTTTTGTGCCTGCTTGGCAATCACTCTACCAATTAAACTATGTTTCTAGCTCTTGTTTCACTTTTCTCTCTGTGTGTGTATGTTTTCAGGTGTCTGTGGTACACATGTGTATGCAAGTGTATTGGCATGGGTGCAGAAGACAGAGACAGTCTTCAGGATTGCTCTCCAGGTATCTTTCATCCCACCTTTCCTTCTGAGACAGGGTCTTTCATTGGCCTGGAGCTTACCAAGCAGAGTAGCTTGGCCAGCAGGGAGCTCATTGACCATTTCTGCCTCCCCAGATCTGGGTTTATAGGCATATGCCGCCGTATCCTACCTTCCAGGGATTGATTGAGCTGTCTCCTCGGCCCCCAGAAGCTATGCTGATGTGCTATTTATCATTGCCATTTTATTGTCTACTCCTATAAAGCATTTTTATTCAGGAAAAATTGTGAAAATATTTTCTTTACCAAATTAAACATGGTTCCAACTTATCCCAGAGGGAGTACTCTATTATGAACTCTGAGGGTGTGGATCTGTAGGCAGGTAGAGGACCTGATTGGCCACAGTGCTTCTTGTGGGATAAAGTCACTTTCTGCCTCTCTTGAGATGTTCCAGCCTGGGGCAATAGTGTTTACCTTGATTTAATGCCTCATCAAAATCATGACATTCACAGCAGCCTGGTTGCAGCAGGATTAAATGAAGCATGGCCTTTTCTTCAAGAGACACTTAAACCTCAAACCCTTAGGCCTGGAGGGGAGGGACAGGAATGAAAAGAGAACAAAAATTTATTGATCTAGCAGAGACAGTGAGAATGAACATTCTAGCCATCTTCCCCAGAAGTAGAGTTAGAGGCAGAAGGAACCTCACACACAAGAAATCTAGGAACTATGCTTAAGGAGGGTGCCTGCTGGAACTTACCAGGGATCTGTCCTAGGAGTTGAGGGGCTCAGCTACTTCTGGACAATGTCTTCCTAACACCAAGTGATTCAGGTGACCTAGAAATGAAGGAACACGCTTACACTGTAAGGAGGAAGGAAAGGGAGATATTTTTAGAATTGGGAAACTGAATCCAAAGGCCTGCCAGGACAAATTTTGCCAGAGTAGCACATTCTTTCTCCCAGAAGCAAGCAAATGATTGTCAGAGAAATAAAGCAGGCCAGCATGAGGGTCAGTTTGCCCAGACTTTTGCCTCTGGAAAGGGGTGGCTAAAATGCTTTGAGAGTTGAACATTATGGGTTATCTTTCCATGTCTTCTAGATTTCCTCCCAAGTCATTCTGCTGCTTGTGGAAGAGTTTCAGTGTAACTTTGGTAAATTTTTATGTCTCTAGCCAATATGGCCTCTGTGGGATAATGTGTGTTTAAAAACACATACAACACACATTGAGAAATGAGCATCTCTGTATACAAAATGGAGTGAATAGAACAGTGTACTTAACGGTAACTTCTGGATTACAGGAAGCAAAGGTACATGTTGGAGTCTTGAAGACTTTGGTGTTTGAATTGTTCATAACTTCATGTTTGTCTATGTGGCATCTCAGGCTGTCATAGTTGCTCTTCCATTCTTCCGGAGATGGAGATGTGATTATTGGAGGGGCTTGGTGAATGTCAAGCCACTGAAAGATAGAGCTGAAAACAAAACAAACAGCAAAAAACCACACCTAGATGGGAGTCAGTGAGATGAGTGAGCAGGTAGAACTGCTCACAAGTTGAGTTTAGTCCTTGGAACCCACCAAATGGAAGAGAAAAATGACTTCAGCAAATTTGTTCTCTGACCTCCACATAATATACACAAACATAACAGTACCTGCACATATAAATACAACACTCATGAGTCTATACACAAACATACATACACCAAGTGAATCTAAGACACAAACAAGAAAAGCAACAATACAAAACATAACTCCAAGGTGGATAACATCTGAGGTCTCACTACCAGAGCAAACATGTGCAAACATATGGCAACTGCAAGCACAGGAACAACGCTCCTGCATGTGCACATGCATACACACACATATAAAAGAAATTATTTTGTCATTTCTTGGCCATTCTTCCTTTCTGGTGAGGAAATAACATTCCAATGAATTTTATTTCTGTCTCTCTGCCCCTTTCTTGCTTAGCTACATCATGGAGAATATGGAGAGCAGGGATTGGAGAGCAGCCATGTGCTGCTTCTGTCATTCCACATCCCTTCTCCTTCATTCCATACCTAGCTTTGTAAAAGGCAATGCCCTTCAAAAGGAAAATGGGTTTTCCAGTCAGACAGACTTGGGTTTAAGCTTCTGCATCTCATTCAGTGCTTATATGACCTTCATTCAGTGCTTATATGACCTTCATTCAGTGCTTATATGACCTTCATTCAGGGCTTATATGACCTTCATTCAGTGCTTATATGACCTTCATCCACTGAGTTTTAGGCTGTTTTTTAACTTGATCTTGATGAGTCACTGTGAAGATGAGATGATCTGGAAAACATTAAGTATATATATTGAGGTTCATATATATATATATGGCTATTCTAACTTTGTTCTTGTTGTTGTGGTTTTTTGTTCTATTTTTTTGTCTCACGGTGTGGTGCAGATTAACCTGGCAATTTGTAATCTTCCTCAGCCTCCTGTATACTGGGATTATACTTATGACTGCACACAACTCCCTAACCTTTTAAACAAATCAATGAAAGTCTTAAGAGTTGAAATCGTTTTTATCTTATACATTTATAACAAAATTAAAAAGTCAGGGAAGTTTTGTTAAGTTTTGGAAGTTTTGTTTACCAAAAAGACGATGGTAGTCATTGACTAATGATAAAAGATAGCATGTCACTTCCCATCATTCTTTACAGAAGCAGTATCCAGGAATCAAAAAAAAAAGTTTCCTGAAGGGTCCTGGGTAGCTACATTTGTTGTCACTATATTAAGATGTGCTCTGCAGAATCAATTCTAGTGCTCTCTATGTCTTTATTGCTTATGCCTTCGACAAGCTCTCTGTCCAGGCTGCAACATGCCTTTTCTATGACTGTATAAACCACAACATGATAATATTTAGTGGTTTAGGATGGCAATAGTTTAGTATTTCTCATGATTCTCCATGTTGACCAGGATCAATCAGGTGAACTCCTGGTCTTGCTAGAGTCCACTCATTTGACTATTGTCATGTCCCCTCTCAGTATAGATATAATCTATGACCTTATTCATAAGTATAGGATCTTACTATTGGTTGTTAACTGAGTCTCTCTCCAGGTAATTTCTCATTCAGTAGTTTATTCTTTTCTCTACTTGACAATGGCAGTAATTCAAAAGGTGGATATGGAAGCTGTGGTCCATACTTCAGAATTGATAACAAATTTATCAACTATTTGACACATAAATTATAAGGCTCATAGATTCAAGGAGTTGGAAAATTAGTTAATAAGAAGGCTTATTATGTTATATTATTATATTAAGGTATTATGGTTCAATTTTTCAATCTGTAACAGTATGTTCTCTATCTTCTAGATACTAAATAGAGTCCCTCACCACAGTATTATTTTTATAAAATCACCAGTACCAATATCAGTTTCAGCAATAAAATCTAATTTTTTCCAGTGTCAATAATAATTATGGTTATATGGAAGTTATCTGTTATATAAGAATTGGTATTCTTTTCTACTTCTACAAATTAGTAGCTTTTATTTATTAGGCTTGTAGAAAACATTTACCTACATAAAACTTAGAGGGGATATGGCCATATTTGAAAAGCAGAACACAGGATTATAATGATAAAAGTCACAGAACAAACTAAAGAGGTAAGTACAGCCAGCCCCACTGGAACATGTACGATCAAAAATTTTAATTTAAGATTTATTTGTATACTTTCAAATCTATTCATAAGTGTGTGTGCCTGCATTTGTTTATGTGCACCACATGTATGCGGATGTCAGTGGGAGCAAGAAGGGAGTTTGATATTCTAGAATTGGATCTTTGATATTTGATAATTTGTTATACTAGAATCGGTTGTGAGCAGCCTGATGCTGGGAGTTTGTGAGTGTGGCAGCCAATATGGCACGTATTTGTTTTTACTCAAGTTTGTTCACTGACAATTTCATACATGTGTATAGTACATTCTGATTATCCCACACACATCCCCTCTTTTACCACCCCCAATTGTATCAAATCCCAGTGACCATTAGTTTGGAACATGAAAGGCTCACCACTGGATACACACTTGAAGGCAATACTCCCCTTCTTCCTGAATCTCTCAGTATCAAATGGCTCAGCAACGAGCCACTCCTCCATCTATGCCTGACTGTTGGTTGGTCTATTCTTATGTAGACCCATCAGCAGCTGCTGGGAGCTTCTAATTACAATGGGTATATCTTGCCAAGCAGATGGCCTTCCACAGCCTTTTCCCTAACTTACATTTCTCACACTTCTTTTTCCTTCTCTTATTCAGTGTTCTCTGCATCTTAGATAGGATGGCATAAATATATGGCAGGCGTTCATGTCACCTATTCTCAGCACCTTGTGAGTGTCTATACCACTCACTATTCTACAGTGGAAAGTGGTTTTTCTGACTAAGGCAGAGAACTCTATAGATAAAAACCCAAGTATTTAGAAGGTGGCTTAATGCTTTATCAATTTAGTTAGAACACAAACAGTATTCAGTTTCTCACTAAGGCCTTTGATCTACTCTACCATGAGTTTTGGGCCAGGTTTATAATACCAGGCATGGATTACTTTTTGTAGAAAGGGCTTTATACCCAGTAAGAAAGTTGTCAGTTGCTCCCATAATAGTAGTATCCCATTTTCACAAAGAGGCTCATCTTACCAAATGCCCAAGTTTTGCATGTGGGTGCTGGAGATTCAAAACAGGGTCCTCAAGTTTTCATTGAGCCATATTCTAGCTCTATTGAGAAACAAAACTTTTAGATCTGGTATAAATACTTTAGGTGCAACTCACATTCTACAATATTAAATGCTAGGGATTTCCACTGTAGAAAATAAGGCTTGGTAATGTTCTTGTGTAGTGTGCATGGTAACGAGGTATTTCATAGTCAAGGAGCAAATCTTATTTGAGCCAAAAGGTAGATACAGATTGTTTGTCAAATACACTTACAAAATGTACTTATCAAGAATAATTAGGGAAAGGGCAACTCATTTTTATTGCTGAAGACATTCTGGGTCTTCTAAAAATGTATTTAATCTACATTATGGATAATGTGCCCATGAAGGAAGCATTTCAGAATTTAGCTTGGTTCTGTATGCTATTGGGAGTCATAACCCATGCAAAGTCCAATGACAACGCAAGCTCTCTTTCCAGAAAATGATCATTTTGGGATAATTTCAGGATCTGGGGACTCATGGTTATTTCTAAGTCTTTCATTGTAATTTTGTAGTACTTGAAGTTTAGCATTCCTATGACTCCAGTGATATGCTTGTCACCAAAGGCAGTGCCATGGTTCTAACTGCAGCATTTGTTGTTGGTATGAGCAAGGTAAAGACTAGAGAAAAAGGCATCTTTAACGAAAACAGTTGGTTCCAATACAAGTTAGTATTAAGTGGATTTTGAGAAATACAGGCACTCATGAAACTCCAAATAAAATATTTGTCCTTTTGTGCATTCTTTAAGGTGGCTAAAATACCAAATGATTTTTCTCCCATGCTTCTGGACCAAGTACATTTCACATCAGACCAAGGACATATCACATCTGTCTGGCTGATGGGGACATAGTCCAGTAGACTTGGTTTGTGCAAAGCTCTTTCCCATATGCCAATAAAAAGACAAGGTTTTCTGGATTATTTAGGTACTGTTTTAATACCTTGATCTGTTGTTACCCTAAACTTCTAGTGAAGACACAACGTCAGTGATTGACACTTTCCTATGGACCTTCTGTCTACTGTGTGTTTGTACATAGTCATTTTCTTTCATAGCTGGGGCTAGTGTGGTGGTCTGTCCTTCTTTTTGCAATTCTTTTCCATATTTAGAACTGTAACTGTTTTCATGCACTAACATCATCCATATGCTTGGTCTTTCATTTAGTCACAAATCTCACTGTGCCAATGTGCCAGAACCTGTTTCATTGTAATTGGTAGGCTGACTGTACGTACTAGTACCTCACTTTTGCAGTGATTTCTGTGAGCAAAATGTATTAAGGGAAAGCAGCATGAAAGCTGATCTTGGAAGATACTTGGGTCTTGGATTGATGTGTAATTAGGAAAATGAGCAATAGACAGCTCAAAATGTTATCACAGAGTAAACATAATATTCAGCATTACAAAGCATGATGTTATTAAATTCTGAGTCAGTGTCACAGAAAACTCGGAGTCTCCTGAACTCTGTTGGAAATCCAATTTTGCTGAAAGAAGGAGATCTGATCAATTTTTGACCAGCAGTCTGCTTTATTGTGGATAAAATGAGAGACCCAATGTAGGCAAATGCCATTTTGAATTTGATTTTAACTAGAATGGAAAATGTATTATTAATACAACAGTAAATGCCTAATATCAAAAAGGAAAATAGGGCTTATTCATGTGACCCAGAGTTTAAAAGCAGATTGCTAAAAAAGCTTCACGACTCTGAAAGAGGAAATAGATGATGAAGGATGAGAAGTTATATAAATATAATTCTGACTGCACAAAAATTTTGAAAAAGTTCATAGAGAAAGGCAAAAGGCATCTAAGGGAAATAATATAGTTATAGCCCATTCCAAATATAGGTTCATAAAAGATAGATGTTTTACAAAAGTTATAAAGACAGACATATAATGGAACATGAATATAAAAAGTGACAGAAATGTAAAAACTGTACCAAGAAGACTAAAGCACAAATGATGTGAATGATGTAAGTTTTAAGGAGACAGAAAATAAGTGATTATATTATATAAAATGAGAACTCACAGGTCAATAGCCAAGAGGGTTACAAGAAACTTTCAAGACTTAAATATGCTATTCCAGTTTTTAACAGAAGACATGATAATTTCAGGAAGTATGAACAAGAACAACTGAAGAGTTATTTTCCCTCAGCATTTCAGATTAGACTTTATAATGTGAACCTTAAGAAAAAAAGTGACAATTACTAGGAATCAATATGCATTCACCAAAAATGAGCAAAGCCTCACTTATTCATATTATTCAAAACAGTGATTGGTAATTCAGAAAAGGACAATTAATTTAGGATCTACTGATTTCATTGAATGGCTCCATAAATTTTTCTTAATGTTATTTAGAATATTATGATAAAAGACTGTACAGACTTTTGAGTGGATTTTTTTTACTTGTTAAGAAAAGGGACCCTGATACTTAGTATTTAAAGTGTGTGTGCATGGGTGCCATTTTTCTGGAAAATTATTCTGATGTCAATACTATCCAGCTCATAATCATACACGTGTCTAGAATAAAGAATTATGTTGTGTACTATAGAGAACACACAGGTTTTTGTAACTTGGGTAGAATATTTTTGACCCACTTTTGAGACTTGGGTATGCAAAAGTGGATATGAATCAGGCAGAACCATGTTGGAGTATAAAGATGACAAGGATGTATGGTGGTTTGTGAGAAGAGATGCTGAGATATTTGTCTATACATGGCTAAATAACAGTCCCTCAAAGATGTCTGCATCCTGGTTCTTGGAACCTGTGCATGTGTTACTCCACAGTAAGGAGTGCTTTGGAGATGTGATTATGTTATGGATGTTGATGTGTCACCTCATGGTTCTTCAAGAGAAGGCCTCGGGGGGTTTAGAAGCAGCCGGGATGATATGAAGATAGAAGCAGAGGGAACTGGATGGGGTAAGAAAGTGGAGTGTCCACAAGAACTTCCAAAAGGAGCAGAGTCCTAGACTCTTAACCTACTGAATTTGATACTTTGAACTTGATACTTGATAATTTGAACTTGATACTTTAGGCCACCATGTTTGTGGCAATTTGTAGAAACATCAAATAAAAACCAACACAGCTCTCTACCTAAAACAAAGGAATGTGTAACAACTGGGTCTGAACTTCCAATTTCTTCTCAGGAAGGAATGAAAGACAATGTCAGTGGTTGAAATAACTGTCCTTCCCCAGTATGGCTTCCCATATACATGTCCTGAATTTTTTCTTTTTCATTTGGTTCCGCCATGGTATCACCAACCTGAAGCAGGCTTTCTCTGTCCTGCCATTCAGCTTCCAAATTATGACAAGAAGACTTATCATTAGTTATGAATTCTCAGCCTTTTCTTATGCTTGTCCCACTAACTCATAATTTATCCTGTTTCTCTTCATTTATGTTTTGTCTTGGGATTTTTTACCTTTCTTTCATTCTGTATGTCTTACTCCATTTCTGTCTGGTGGCTGCCTGGTTGACTCCAGGCATCACTCTCTCTTTCTCTCGCCTGAATTCCTCCTCCTATTTATTCTCTCTGCCTGCCAGCTCCACCTATGCCTGTATTGCCTAGCTATTGGCCTTTCATCTTTTTATTAGACCAATCAGGTGCCTAGCAGACAAGGTGCCACAGCAACACATCTTTACATAATTAAGCAAATGCAAGACAAGCAAAAGCAGCACACCTTTGCCTAGTTAAACAAATACTCCACAACACAGACCCTTGCTCCAGTGCCTGGAGTACTTGGCAGTGTGCTAAACTCTAGTCAGTGGAAACACAGCCTTCCAAGGTTGGCATTACATCAGATACATTCCTCCTAGGCTTTGTTTGCTCCAGATGCTGGAACTAGCTATATGTATTACAGCTCCCTTTCCAGTCCAAATGTTCTGCACTGAGGTTCTTTTTGTTGAGATAAATGTCCTCTGTTCTGTTGTCGTTGTCCTATGTCAGTCATGGGAATTTAATTTCTCCTTTACAAAAAACACACACTCAGTTGAAAAAGAAGCCTAATCTCAGTGATTTCAGGAGATAACTGGCTGGAAACATTGTATCAGTAAGATATTCAGGGGTTTGGCCAATTCATAGCAAAGGAGAGGTGGGTGGGCAGCACTGAGAACCAATCAGTCACCCACAAAACAGAGGTCATCTTAATACTCCACATGGAGACATGACACTTGCCTCTGAAAAAGAAATGGGGAGTACTGACTGGACACCACCTACCTCCTTGAATATTTATATGGCTAGTAATTTGTAATTTATAACAGAACTCAATGGCAGGTTTAACTAGCTCAGACCAGATCTTTGAATTAGAACCACAGAATGACATCCTCACAAAAGCTGGAAGTCATCACAAAGACATGGTTTACATCCAGTTGCCAATCCAATGGTTAATCACTATCTGTGTTCTCATAAAGAAAGAGATAATGCTCTTTTGTGTACAAGGAGATAAAACTGTCATATTTCTACCAACACTATACTTTCCAGAATCTTCTGACTAACATAAACCACCCATAAAGGACAATAAAACCTCATACTATTATAAAATAATTAATCTGGAAAATAACTACAAAGCATAAAATACAGACATAATGAAAGACACACTTTGGTTGTTCTACTAACACAAGAGGAGGGAGGCTCCTGAGGCCCCTGCTACTCTCTGATGGTGTATAAGGTAGATGCAGTTGCTGGAAGGCACATTTGTCCATAGGTTTCTCAAACTCCTACAACTAATACCTCACTGCGTTCCTCTAAGCAACTCCAATAATCTCATTGGTTCATCAAGTTGTACTCGACTGGAATCAGCTCTTTGATCTATCATTGCCCTCTCCATCTGGAGTAAGTAAAAATGACTCCTCAGGAAAAGTTATGCATTGGGGATTAACATACAAACAGAAGTATGTTGCCCAAAATAAACAATCAGTTCAGCCAATGGTTAGCACCAAGGGTAGAAAGGCAATCATCAACTTTCCAAGTGATGGAATGCATTGATATAATTGGATATGGAAAACACCTGACCAGAGAACAGCACTGGGACTAGCCAGCTTGAGTCCTAGTTCCCACTATGGCTGAAAGCACAGCTGAATCTATTTAGTTTCCATCAGCATTCTTAGCTCTGTCCTAGTTAGGTTTCTATTATTAGCCAGGGGAATTATAAGAAACTATAGGGCAGTCACTTACTGTGCATCAAGAGACATGTCAAAGCCATTCTGCAGTGACAAACATGTTTGTTGTTTCCAAGGAAAGATAGCTTTTAAAAAGGCTTTTCAGAACTAGCCAAATGAGGGTTATATTTTACTTCCCATTCAGTCTTTCAGTTAGATGCATTTCCTAAGCATGTCAACAACTAGACATCAAATACCTATGATAAAAGAATCAAATAAGTAAAATAGCTAAATAATTTATTGTAGGTTAGTAGGAAGACAGCACTAACTGTGGGCCATTTGTGATGTCTATTCTTTGTGGTCAACTTGAATACATCTGGAACCAACTAAAACCCAGAAATGGAGGGCAGGCCTGTGAGGGGATTTTGCTTAATTTAAAGTAGGAAAATCTATTTCAGTCTGGATCTATGAGGTAGGAAGACACACCATTAATCCAGACCTTTTATGTGGGAAGATACACCTCTAATCTGGGCCATGCCTTCTGTGGGATGCCTATAGAAGGAGATGGACAAAAGCTTTTATTCTTTCCCTGCTAGATCTCACCTTGATAGCAACTCAATTCCTTTACTGGTGCTAGAGTCTGATTCGTCTGGATTCCAGCATATACTGAATACCAGCTCAGACCTCCATGCTCAGGAACTGAGCAACTACTGAATTCTTCAGAATTTCTCTTCATATCCAGTCATCGTTGAATTAGCTGGACCAGAGTCTATAAGTCATTCTAATAAATCATATGTATATACATACATAGTCATTTTGTAAGTTATGTTACTCTAGAGAACCCTGATTAATATACTAGCTTTTATAGATATGACTTTAGAGTTTTAAAGTCTATGCATAAAGGCATTTGCCATGAAAGTAGTGGCTAATTTTCTATATCCACTGATGTCCCCGCATCAGGATCAGTGTCTGTACTCCAGAAGGACCATTAATAATGGAAATTATTAAACAGTTCTAATAAATAATACCTTTCCCCCAAACTATCTATAAGGAGAGTGACTGTGGTTATAATTTGCATGGTATTTTATAGTTCACAAATATGCTTATTCCATTTAATTCTCTTAACACTGTCCTATCAGACCTGTCACAGATGCTTGTATTTGAGATGAGGAACTCAATGTGAGATTGGCCCAGGGAAAATGGAAATCTTGATTCTATTGTCAAACGTTCTAAGGTCTTTTCACAATAGTGAACTTTATCAGTCTGCAATTTTAACTTAATTTTTGTGTTAAAAGAAAAGAATCACATTACAAAGCTCATGTGACTTTGTTTCAAAATAAACATTTGAAATATTTGGCCCAAATAACTTAAAAGAAATGTGGTATCAAAAATTATATCTGGGGTACAACTCTTTCTATGAACAGTCAATAGAAAATGTTGATTGCAAGAGATTCCATTAACAAAGAATGTGGATCTGATATTTTTCTCTTTTATTGAAAATGGATTCTTTTCTCATACAATAAATCCTGATTATAGTTTCCCCTTCTACTCCTCCCAGTTCCTCCCCACCTCCTCTCCCATCTGGATTCAGTGCTTACGGTCTCTCATTAGGAAAGAACAGGCTTCTAATAGATAACAACAAACATAACACAATACAACACAGTAAGACAAAACAAAAGTCATCATATCCAAGTTGGGCAAGGCAAACGAAGAGATGGAAGTAAGCCTGAGAAAAGGAGCCTGAGAGAAGGCACAAGAGTCAGAGATTCACTGGTTCACACACTCGTAAGTTCAATAAAAACACTAAACTGAAGCCCTGGTGCAGACCCAACCAGGCCCAGTGCCTGCTACTTCAGTCCTTGTGAGTTCATATGAGCTTTGCTCAGC
Source organism: Dicrostonyx torquatus (assembly GCA_028555095.1). Taxonomy (NCBI): domain Eukaryota; kingdom Metazoa; phylum Chordata; class Mammalia; order Rodentia; family Cricetidae; genus Dicrostonyx; species Dicrostonyx torquatus. The sequence continues at coordinate 5,616,999 of JAQHUG010000033.1, read as the reverse complement.
TGATTTGGAAATGGAACTGGTTTTCAGAAGGAATTTGGAAGAGTTTGGAACTAGACGTTAGAGAAGTCCTGAACACTTTTTTTTTTTTTTTTGGTTTTTCGAGACAAGGTTTCTCTGTGGCTTTGGAGCCTGTCCAGGAACTAGCTCTTGTAGACCAGGTTGGTCTCGAACTCACAGAGATCCACCTGCCTCTGCCTCCCGAGGCCTGAACACTTAAAGGAGCTTTTTGGTGGTAGGTAGTGCAGGAGACCAGAATGCATTTAAATCTCAAATGGACATCAGAACTTGGCATCATCCACATCAGGCTGTTTTTGTAAGCACAGAGAACGTAAGATTACAGTGGGAGAGGTCAAAAGACTCAAGAGAAAAGCTCGCCATGTCAGTGTGTGTCAGAGTCCTATTCTCAGTAAGAAGACACTGAAATGTCAGTGTGTAAAAATCATTCAGGGAAAAGCCTAGACTACAATAGAGACTTCAGTATGCTGGGGATACTAGGAACATGGAACATCTCCTGAGGAAGGCTATAGACATGAGTGGACATGGCTCAAGAGAGAGTGCTATTGAAAACAGGCCTGCAAGGACAGGCCTATCCGTGACTGTTGAAACTTAGAAGATAACACCATGAGCTCTGAGTGATAGACAGAGTACTGCAGGGCTTACTGTTTGCCTAGTTGTGTTACATATACTCTCTTTTCAAACTAATACTTAAAGAGGAATATACAAAGTTTATCCTACAGATTGAATGTGGCTTTACAAGATTCTCATCTGAAACACTGATCTTCATACGGGCTGAATTTCGACATTGGGTTCTCCTAGCTATTAATAAGATAAAAGAAGTCAGAACGTGGAGCATTATCTAATAGCATTGGTGTCCTTACCAGAATATTATTTTCCCTACATCCTCTGCTTCCCTTCCTCTTCCCTTCTAAAGACACATATGAGAACACAGTGAGAACACCTTACAGGAAGATTGTCCACTGCTAGAGACTGGACTTGCCGATAGGTTAACTATGGACTTGCAGGCACGGTAATTGTAAGAAGACAACAGGCTGCAACAGTTATGCTATGTACTCATTTCAGTGGCAATCTCATTAGACTACGTTTTCAATTCAAATGCTGCTTTTAATGTTTCATAGAGTATGCACTGAGTTTTAGAACAACCATTAGTCTAAGAAGAGAGAGTTTGAAATAAAAAGAAATGATTTTCAAGGCAGATCACTGAAAACAAATCTATAAATTATAAATAGGTGAGATATAGGAATGCCTCAAAGTTTAGAGTAAATTTTTTTATTATTCAGTATTAGGCCAAGAATGATAATCTTATCTTTTCATAAGAGCTTGGGTATAAGGCCCTTTCTTGTAAAGGGCAAATTTTCCATACATATTCCTGTGTTTTCTCTTTGGCTTTTCAACTATTTTTTCAATATGCTAATATACTAATGCCACATGTCATGGGCCCGTGATTTCCTAGCTTCTAAAAGAGCACATACCATATTTGTTAATGAAATCTAAGATCATATTATCATCATTTTTACAGCACCAGATCAGAGCCTGACCTTTTAGGTGATTGCACCTCGAAGTCTCGTCCTTCAACCCAGGTGTCCTTAGCTGCTTTGCCATACCTTCCATTTCCTGTACTCTGCAGCTTAAGCCTGGTGAAACTGAAGGAGCGCCAAGAAAGGAGGAAGTGAGCTGGAGCTCTGGTTCTGGTTCTGTGGTTAACTTTTTGACCTTGGAAAGTTTATTCAGTATTGCTGATTAATTTTTTTCTCCCGTAGTACAGAGATAAAAACTGACATGTTGCTCCAGAGACTATCATGAGAATGAAATAAAATACGGTGAAAGTCACTTTTAAAGTTACAAGTTCG
>JAQHUG010000033.1:5566999-5603401 GCA_028555095.1 Dicrostonyx torquatus | reverse complement strand
ATCCCCAAGAACCCACATATGGCTAAACATTTATCTTTTAGACTTCTCATAGATCAGGAGCCTTTCAGCCATAACTGTTTGCATGGCAGTAGTTTTATAATTCCCAGAAAACCAGTTTACTAGTTCCACTTTTCACAAGTTAGTGTCCTGTCCAATTAACTAACCATCTAATTGTTTTTTTTTTAGTTGCCTTATTTAAAGGTTTGTTTTAGCTATTATGTACACCAAAAGCAATGAACACATTTCCCAACTTCAAAAAGAGGTTAAGCTGACTCCTGGGACTTGATTTTTTTCCTTAATCATTAACCTAAACCATAGTCTATGCGGCTCTCCTTAAGAGAAACTCAATTCCTAGCTGTATTTCCATCCTCTGCAGCTCCTGCTTTATCAGGGGTGGGGCAACACTAAATCCTACCTTTACTTATATTATTTCCACTACACTAATCTCTATCATAATCTCTTATATTTATCAAAAACCCTCAATTAGGGTTGGAGAGATGGCTCAGTGGTTGAGAGCTCTGCATGCTCTTCCAAAGGTCCTGAGTTCAATTTCCAGCAACCACATGGTGGCTTACAACCATCTGTAATGAGATTTGGTGCCCTCTTCTGGCCTGCAGGGATACATGCAGGCAGAGCACAGTATACATAATAAATAAAATTTAAAAAACCCTCAATTATCAAAATTCTATTTAAACTAATACTATTATTGTATTCATTACTTCTATTAGACAGTAGAAATCATCTTCATAATAATCCACAGACAAGAATGCCCAGTAGAACATCGTATTTCCATGGGATAATCACATTGCATTAAAGGCAATGGGGGTCCTCCCACACCCATTTATACTATGCAAAGCAAACATGCAAAGACATAGCAGTAGCAAGAGACATTCTAGAGCCAAAGCCCTCCAGGCTGTGCCTATCTGAGGTTTACCCATCAGCACCTTGCATTCTGGTGTGTCCATCTCCTGAAGCTCAAGTCTGCCTGCTGCTCCTCTGACATGACCATTAGCATATTTCCTTGCAATTCTGGGGTCTGGAAGTTTGAGGCAAGTGTTGACTGTCTGGCTTCTCCTGAGCCTCCTGCTTTGCTATTGCCTTGTGTCCTCTGTGAATACATTCTGAAACTTTTATAAGAACACTCCTTGTGTTAGTTAGACTAGGACCTCCTTTTCACCTCATTTAAATGTATTTACTTCTATTAGCTCTTATCTCTGATAGGCATATTGGAGATTAAGGCTTCAGTGTATATATTTGGGGGCTTTATAATTTAGTCCATATAAATTGGTCCTTAAAAATTGGGTGATAGCCAGGCGGTGGTGGCGCACACCTTTAATCCCAGCACTCGGGAGGCAGAGGCAGGCGGATCTCTGTGAGTTCGAGACCAGCCTGGTCTACAAGAGCTAGTTCTGGGACAGGGTCCAAAGCTACAGAGAAACCCTGTCTTGAATAAACAAAAAAAAAAATTGGGTGATATAATTATTGACCTGTAGACAAACAGTATTCTGGAAAAAAAATCTCTTATCAATACATTGATTTGCAATCATTTTCTGATTATTTTTCCTTTAAAACAGAAAATATTTTAATATTGATAAAGTCTAATTTATTATTTTCCTTTTATTTATTTTCTAAATGTCATATCTTAGAATTTGTTGTCTAATTAAGACCAAAGATTTGCTCCCAAATTGTCTTCTATGGGTACTTGTGGATTTCACAGCCTTTTTATTCATTTTGAGATAACATATGTATTGATTGAGGTAGGGTTTCAGCTTTATTATGTGATATGTAGAATTTCGATTGTCTTAGTACCATTTGCTGAAGACTATTGTTTTTACTTAATAAACCATCTTAATACTTAGTGAATATCATTTGACCACAAATTTTATTTTACTTTTGGAATATGAGTTCAAACTCACTCATTAGTCTTTGTCACTTTATTTTAATACCAGCATCTCTTTTCTTTAAAGCTTGACAGTGAGCTTTGAAATTGGGAAGTGTGCATCTGTCAGAAGCAAGGACCTATATTTTGATTATAGCCATCTTAGTCACAAATTAATATTCACCTCTGCAGGGCAAGTTCTGGGCCTAGGCTCATGAGGTAAGCTGGATTCAGCTACCTGAAGCAGGAAACACATTTTGGCAATTATCTCAGCAGGACCTCTTTGTCCGGAATCTCTGGAGGCAGAACCTGCCTGTCAGCTTCTGGTAGAAGCTGGACCGCCCAGCAGTGGGTAGGACACAATGTCTCTCCACCTGCCAGCCTGCCTTTCCAAGCGCTGGCCGGCTGAGCTGTGTGGATTTCACCCTTACTCTCTGTGTCTTGAGGAACTCCTTGAGTCCAGGAGTAAACAAATTCTGTTTACCGAATGCTTGCCCCATAGTATAACTTTTACCTTGCATCACTGTGTCGAAACCTCCGAATCTGTCTCACAGTCGGGTTCCCCACGCGATTCTTCGCTGAACCAGTCCTTTGCACTGCTGGCCACGGTGGCTCAAGTGAGTGGACAGGCCTGTCCTCCGTGTGTAGTGACGTTCCTCAAGCCTCCACGGTGTCATCAGGTCCCTGTTCAGGCGCCATTTGTCCCGACCAGCAGGACATGAATCAGGGTCCCTGGTAACCTGGAAGAGAGAGGAGTGAAGGGGCAAGAGACATGAGAAATGGACAGCAAGTCTACATTCTGATCAAGCTGCATCCTCCAATGTTGTTCATATTTAGAATGACTCATTGCTTTTCCAAATTAATGTTAGGATCACTTTTGCCCATTCTTATATAAAATCCAGTTAAACTTTAGTATTACATTGAATCAAGGCATAGCTATGGAAATATATGGAAATATATTATCTATCTATCTATCCATCATCTACCTATTTATATTTACTTATTTGTGTATTATTGATTACATTTATCTATCATCTATTTATATATTCTCTATCTATATAACCTATTTATCTGCATATTATCTATCACAGTTATCTATCATCTATCATCATCTATTTTATATTACATAGATTTTAAATTCTTTCAATGATTTTGTGTAGTTTTCACTGAATACACCTTATATTTAAAACATTCTTATGTATTTTAGGTTTTTATGCCATCATAAAGGATTGTTTTCAAAATTTTATTGCTAGGTTACAACATTCAAAACATTTATTCTTTGGTTACAACATTTTTTAAAAATGAATTTCTTAGGGTTTTCTATATGTGAGATCATTTCATTTTAATATGTAGCTTCACATCTTCCTTTCCAATCTAGAGGCCTCATCTTCTTTTTTTCGTTCTTGTTTAGTTTCCCAGGGTAAAACCTCCAATTCAATATTGACTAGAAAAAATAAGATATGCTGTGGGACAATGATCTTGTATCCTGTAAAGATTTGTCTTTTGTATTGGTTTAATAAAATCTGATTGGCCAGTAGCCAGGCAGAAAGTATAGGTGGGGTGAGCAGGCAGGAAGTTGAGGTGGGGCGACCAGAACAGGAGAATTCTGGGAAGAGGAAAGGCACAGTCTGCAGTCATAACAGAGGAAGCCAGACACAGAGTCAGCAAGATGAGAATGCCCCATTGATAAAAGATACCAAGCCATGTGGCTAATATACATTAATAGAAGTAGGTTAATTTAAGATATGAATTAGCCAGAAATATGCTTAAGCATATTTGGCCAAACAATATTGTAAATGATATAGTTTCTGTGCAGTTATTTTGATCTGGTCTTAGCAGCTAGGAACAAATAAGAGACCTCCCTACTACAAAGATTAGAGTATAGTCTGACCTTATTTATAAAAGTAGGAGAAGTCTTCAGTGTGATATATAGCTGTGAATATTTCACAGGTATCCATTATGATATTGAGGGGATTTTCTTTTATGCCAATTTTATAAAATATATTAAAAGTTGTTGGATTTTGTCATACATATTTTCTGTGTTTGCTGAGATGATTATATGTTTCAAACCTTTAATCTATTTAATGTACTGTGTTGAGTGAGTTTAATGTTCAAACAACCTTTTATTTCTGGGATAATTTCATTTTGTCATATATAATAATACTTTTATATTTTTGAACTCAGTTTGCTAATGTTTAAAAGGATGACCTCTATATATAGGTTTATGAGATTTTGATCTATACTTTTCTTTTGGCATCCTTGTCAGGTGTTAGTGCTGAAATAATACTGGTTTCATAGATGTTGAAAGATTTTGTCAAGAGAATGAGGGTAAGGATTGACTTGTCAGCAGTAAGATAGTTTTTGGATATTTCATACCAAGGAATGATGCAAAATTAGAAGAAAGGGATGAAGCTCAGAAGCTGTGAAACCAGTGAATAAATGGAATGACCCGAGTTGGAAAAAAATAGGTTCAGAATTGAAATTTAGTCACAGACATTGAAGGAAAGTGTTAAATACAAAATATTTTAAGAGATTTTTAAAAAAATATTATTTATATCTCTTATAACTTGTATTTTATTGGCATTCAAAGGATAGATAGCAATATAGGTCTTTGGGTTCTTTTATTTTTATTCCTGCTGGCACTGCTGCTCTGTCTTTATGTCCTAAGCATCAGGAAAACTATTCTCTTTGCTCTTTTCATAGCTGAAACTAGATGAATTTTAGAGAAGGAGCTATGTTTAAAACCTAGGTGAAAAACAGGAAGAAACAAGAAAACTCATACATAAAACTGCCTCGTGATACTTCTAGATAGGCACAGAATATGTTTTTGGCCCCCAATAGCTAATCATTGCATAAGCAAGCCTGGCTTTAATCTGTGCCTTATAATGGCTGAAGTAGAGACTACAGTTTTTCCTCCTCTCCTGTACTCCTATACCACATTCCATGTTAAGATCAAACAGACTGTCTGTAAAAATCAACAAGTCTTGCAAATATGATATAAGTCACCCTTGGTAGAAATGCACATTCATTAGGAGTTCATCATTAGGGAAATACATGATGTAGGAGCTTAGAGATACTTTTCTCTTCATCAGAATTCAAAGTCATTGAGGAAGTCTGAATTCTTCATGTTGCCAAGTTCATCCTAAGAAATGCAGTATCTCAGATGAGACATCTGCTCTTATTTTGTCTTCCAAAAAGCGTAAGTGAGATCTAGTCTTTCCTAGTTTCCCAATTTTTCAACTGGGGGTAAGAAATTGCAGAATATTTTGTGGGGCAAACAGGCCCATGCACACAAAGCCTTTGAAGCCATGCTTATACAAAGTATCTACTATATTACTGTTTGCTATGGTTATACTATTCCTTCCCAATTAAACATAACCTTCACAACTTTCTACTGTTTGCATCCGTCTGGAGTTACTCATTTCCTGCCTGACTCCTGTTAACATCTGCTGCAGACTTTTAACATTTGTGAATTTGACATTTGTGAGCTTAGCCATTCTAAATCCAACCAAATATTCATGACTCACTGAGATCTGAAATTTTGTTCAAGAAAAATTCGCCTCACTGATTTTGAAGGTCCAGTCAGCAGAACTACTAAGTCAATGAGTGGGCTCATCTCTACATCCACGGCTCCTGTGACTCTGTTGGACCCTTGCTCTATGCAATAGTGACCTGCAGGCACCTCAGAGAGGGGAATCTATTGTGGTATTTGATTGGTCATCAATCCATGCCTTCACTGCACTTCAGGATCTACGATGTGACTTTTTACTGTGACAGAATGTTATTTCTGCTTCCACAATAACCACTCCAAAAGAAATACCTGGCTGAAAGGACTTTCCAGAATATGCTTAGAAAACATATGTAGTTGTGAATTCTGTAGATGAGAAGAAAATTAGGAAGCATAGAAACCAAAGTGTTTGCAGAGGGGGGAAACCCCACAAAAACAATGTAAAATGCTTGGACTAGAAGAGAACTGTCAGGATCTGAGTGAGCTTGGCTGTTGCAAAGGGAAGTATGATGTTCAGAAGGGGAGAGAATTGCTTTTTTCTTGTACTAAAAAGGGGAAAGTGATTGTAGGGCATTGTGTTCCATCAAACATGTTGGATGGGCATCCTGGGACACTCAGAGACAACCTGCACTCTAGCCCGCAGAGCCGGCATTGTTGACCTACCCTGACCCCTCTCTTCTCTCCTGGTTTCTCCCTCTGTCTCAGCTTTGAGCCTTTACTAACATCTACCTAACTCCACTTGTTTTCCTTTTTCTTCCTCCTCTGTGTTGTAACTGCATGTAGGCTTTTCTTTTCTTTTGTCCTCTTGGTTCTATACAGCATCCTCTGTCTCAGCCATCTCAGTGTGTACACTGTCCTTCCTAGCTGTTTACTCACAGTGCTGACACTCTTTCCCTCACACCTGGGCCCACACACTTCCTGTGGAACTTGGCATCCGCTGCATCATTATTGGTCCTGTTTTGCCGGTGGTGACTCAGAGTGGCTCCCTCTGAAATGCTGTGTTGGTGTCTCCTTGAATCTGTGTCATCTGAAACTGACATGTAAATAAAGCACTACCCAAAGATGTCCCTGTGGAGAAGGATGTACAAAACGGTCTGGAGGAAGAGAATCATGTCCCCTGATGCTAAACTCAGTGCCAATGGCTCTTGGCTCGATGGCTCAGTGTTTATGGTGAGTCTTAGAACATGTAGTCTTTTTTACTGAGCTTTGAACTTTTTATATATGTTATTAAACGTCTCAGTTTTGGAACTTTTTAGTTTTTGCTTTCTGGTTGCTATTGTTTGTACAAACACATGGCTTTAAAAATTTCTGTGTGACTTTCTGTTTTGCCCTGATATTTATTTTCTATCCAGAAGCTTTCCCTATGAAAGCCATTTTCTTTTCTGTTCTATCATATTAATTTGTTCATAGTTCTATTGTGTCACTTTCATAATTTATCACAATTAAATATTTACATTTATCACTTCCTCTTGAGAATCAGTTAAAATTAATTTTATTTTAGTCCATGCTGAGAAGATCATATAGTAACAAAATAACTGCCCTGTCTAAATATGTTGTAGATTACAATCATGCTGCTGCTCTTTGAAACAGCCCTTAAAGTGGTAGAGATATAAAATTCTCTGGTTCTGTAATGCAAAATTATATATTTATATATATACATATATGTATGTATATATATAAAACCTGTGTGATACAGAGAGGAAGGATTAGAATAGCAAAAGATTTGGTGTTTAGAACCCTTACCATGAGTATGCTTATTGTTAATTGGTTAAGGATCATGATCATTTCTACAGAGGCTATTGCTGGGCCCTTACCTAGCCATATGTCCACTGAAGTACAGAGATTTGGAGAACTTCACATTAGATATTTTCATCTATAAGGTCCTTTTATCCTATGTTGACATCTGGCTACCACTATCTCGAGAAGTTATTCATGGTAGCATGTGAGAAGTTACAGATTTGTGTCCAAGCTGTATAGCTATTAGGGCCATAGTAATTACTGTGACATACATAACTACTCCAATTGGAAACTGCACCAAAACTGAGGGTCAATGATGTAACATTGATGTATATCAATAACACATGCAAAGGACCAGTTAGGTAGGATGGAGTAATTAAAGTTTTATTGTTTATATGAAAATATTCAAAGTTTTGCATTTAAAATGTTATGTTTTGTTTTAATGTATACATATTAAATAAAATTTGAATGCTATTTAATCACAACCTACATGGTTTTATTTACTTTCCGTAATGTTACAAAGCTTTCAAAAATTCTCATTTCCACTTTGAAAACCTGCAGGTGTTTAAGAAACACTTATATCCTCCAGGTATGTGCTCCTCCACTGTGCCACCCTTGGGAGATGAACCAGAAGCCTTAGAACGGGGGAAACAAATTGAGAAAGGCTCTGATACCATGTGCTGCTATGCCTGTCGTTGCTACACACTTTCTGCCACTTTGCTTTACCTCTTAGACACCGTCGTACCTGACATTATAGATCCTGACATTCAGAAGCAACACTGAAGAATACACTTGTTATACATTTGCTGGGGCATGAGTGGCAGTCACGCATGCTGAAAGACTGAGCTGGAGTGTTGAGGCACTTTGCCAGTGTACAAAGCTGACCACGAAGACACCGACAGCCTCATTCAAACACTGATTTCTGTCCTATTGCTGCTGTTCATTTGATAAAGTGAGTGGCTTTAAGTAACATCATGAAACTCAGGTTTCGTAATGTAGCTACTTTATGTACAGTCTGACATTTACGTAGCGCTTAGATTATATATTGTCTCTCCTGATTCATGCCACTACCATTTGAGTCAGTCAGGTAAAAAGTGTTCATAAAGGAGAATTTGAGGAAGTTCTTACTGAATGTATCCCATATTAGAGAAGGGCTGTGGTCTTTCCAGTTCTCTCCCTGTTTCTTTTTCCTCAATAAGAAAATGCCTTTGTTTCTTCCTAAAGTTGCCACTATTTTGAAAAATAACAAAAACCTATCATTAGCATACCTGTGGAAGCTAATGAATATTTATTCATTGTGCTATTTAGTTTTTTTTTTCCTCAGTTAGGAGTCTTCAGTTCTCTCGGTGATTTGTGGAACCATCCAGGCAATATTCTTTCTCTGTGACTGTTTATGTATGCTCTTTGAAGCACAAACAAAATGGAGCCATTCATTATAATTATTTTTTAATTTTGTTCCAGTTAAGCACAGGGGAATAAAGACACTGAGCAATAGAGAAGAAATGATACAGAGCTTGTGACAAGTTAGGCCTGGGGGAGTCCTTAGGAGACCAACAATGTAAGATATCAACCTTAATCAACAGAGACAATTGCACACATAGTTTGGTTATGTATTCTATTCCTCTTTAGCTTAAACAAAACATCATATACATTGAATATGCATAGGTGGTAGTGATGTTGGTGGCACAGTGGACTGAGGAGGACAAAGATAGATGATGCTTTCTTTATTGTTTTTTATGCCATAAACAGTCTACCGAGCCAGTGGTAGGTTTGCTCGCTTGCAGTTGTGCTTTTCCAGTGGGCTATTGTAGCATATATGCCTTATTGTTTTGGCAAACAAGAAACAAAATGAACAGGAATACAGTGCTTAGACACCACAGTGTCTAAAGAAACAGAAATGGGTGCTTAAACATAATATTGCCTGTGGGCATGGTATGCTGCTAATGTCAACTGTATTTCAGATGTATAGAAAGGATGGAAATAATATTATACTATGAGGGGAAAAATTTTTCTGCAGGTAGCAAATATATGCTTTAACATCCTTCTGCATTGCTCAGCCCTTGTATTAATACTTCCAGTCTCTACCTATTGTGATGTAGGTGTTGAACTGTAAAACATCTCATCCTCTGGCTATGGTTTAGAGAAACCGCCTTTGCAGACCAGTTTCCCTCTTTTTAATGTTTTATCATTTTAATGTTTAGTTCTCTCTTTCTGCCTGAAAAAAAATCTTCCCCATTCTAATGAAGATAAAGATTATATCATAAACCACATCGTAAAGCAGTAGTGATTTCAAGTTAATCTTCTTTTAAAAGTGGAAGTTAAACCAACCAACTTGAACACCCGGTCATCCCTTTCACCAGTGAGGTGGGCTTGAAGGAGTTTCAAAGTGGACATAGCAAAGATCTGATTTCATTGATTGGCAATGCTTACCACCAGGAGGAAACAGTTCTAATCACCGACTTGATGGAATTCTACTCAAGAGATGTGGATTGAGGGGGGCCTTGCAAAGAATTCTCAGATCTCATTACATTTATTTTGCACAAGGAAAACCTTGCTTCCCAGACAGAGTTTGGTAAAAGAAGCAGAGGTGAACACAAGGCGGAGAAATGTCCACTGGCTTCAGGCCATTCTTCTCCGTGGGCTCATTTTCCCCACATCTAACTTTACTGTAGCCGGGGAAATAGTCTCTTATTTTTATTTCTGAGAGAAGCAAAAAGAACTCATTAGTTCATGTGATAGCTATTTGTGGTTGTCAACTTCACTACACCTGGAATTAGCTAAAATCCGAAATGGGAGTGCACACCAGTGAGGGATTTCTGCTTAATTTGAAGTAGGAAGGTGCACTTCTAATCTGAATCTTGAGGCAGGAAGACACACCTCTAATCTGGGCCACACCTTCTGCTGGAAACCTAGATAAGAACGTGGAAGAAGGAAGCTTTTGCTCCTTGCTTGCTTGCTCTTGCCCTGCTAGCAAGTTCATTCACTCACTGGCATTAGAGTCTACTTCTTCAGGCTCCAGCTTGTCTACTGAAGACCAGTGGAGACATGCAGCTTGGTAGACTGAGCAAATACTGGATTCTTGGACTTTCTGCTCATAGCTCATAGTCAGCCAATGTCGGATTAGCTGGACCACAGTCTGTAAGTCATTCTAATAAGTCCAATATGTGTGTGTGTGAGTGAACATGCATACACAGAGAGAAATAATATAATTATTTTATATTATTTATAGCAACTATACTATAAAATTATACTGTATTATAAATATACACACTATATTATATACTATAACTTCTGTTACTCTGGAGAACCCTGACTAATACAGCTCATGAGTAAGTTAAAGGAAGGATTGTTGAGTTGGAGTGATATACACACATGCTTACAATGAGGAGTTTGATATTAACCAGGCCTAGTGTTACATTCTGACTTTTCTACTTTTAAACTATAAGACTTCAAGCCAAATGATTAATCTATTTGTAACTATACAATATATGGGATTGGTGAGAGGAATCAGCAGTTAAGAGCATCTTCTACTCATGCAGAAGACCAGAGGTCAGTTCACAGCCTGTGTCTGGGATCTCACAACCACTTGTAACTTCTCGCCCACACATTTGGTACTCACCCAACCATATACATAAATAAAAGTAATTTTAAAATCATGAAAAGATAGAAAGATAGAACGACAGAGCCTTTCTATGGCCTTACTGAGAGGATTAAGTGAGATAAGAATGTAAAAGGCTGGATGCAGAGGAGGTTATTCAGTAAATGTCAACAAAATTCTAAATGTTAATTTAAATAATTTTGTGTGAAATCCATATAATTATTTCTTTCAGAAAGGCCCCTGGTTGTGTGACTTGCTTCTAAATGACTTGTTCTAATGAGAATTTGAAAAGACATGAGGGTATGGAGGTGAAGACATCTACTTTGCTAAATAACACAGAGATGCTAATGTATCGAGCAGCCTCTAAAGAGACTTGGCTATCCCTCTTGGACAATACTAAATTTAAAAAGGCCCATTTGCCCTGTTCTGGGAAGATGAATGTACTGTTTTCTGCAGACCTGGCTGGGTGCTTTGTGTTCCAAGGTTAGCTCAGCCCCACTTTCCCTGCCTCTGCAGGCTTGTCATTGTGTGATTCATAACTCAATATTAACCACAGATGAGGGAGGAGTGGATCGGGGGGGGTGTTTCTTTCATGTGACACAAAGTAACTGGGATCAGGGCTTTTCTAAAGAAGTATTAATTATCCTTGTCAGTCCAACCAAGTACAAATTTTACTTCCACCAAGGATCATGCTATTTCATTGGCATTTGGTGAATGTACAATGAAGGCTTTGTCATTTATCCATGGGTAGAATGCATTTAGAGTCTTTTATGATTTATATTTTTTCTTCTCCCTGTTGAAACTAGCATGGTATCTATTAATAATAGGTGTACATTCTGGAACGTGAAACAAGAAGAAAGTTATTTGTCACAAGACTACAATGCTTGTGTGTAAGCTTTATGTTTTCAGACTTCTAAATTCATTGCCTCTCTTACCTTTGTTTTTCTTTCCCCTCTGTATTTATTGATTTAGTAGAAATCAATGGGATATAAGAATTAGAAGAAATTAAAGATATTGCATATTATTTTGTAAGGAATACTTGCCTATGACTAAAATTTCATGTATGGTCTGAGTAGTGTTTCTTTTATGAGGATATTCTACAACTATGTGCCTCCTGAAAGGTTAACTTGTGAAACCTCGGTAGTAATATAAATAATCCCCATAGAAAGGTATCTGATGGAATGATCTCATCTTTCTGTGAGTAAAACTCTATTTCCTTGGTTGAAGATTTGTAGAGTTGAAGGGTGGTGGTGGCACAAGCCTTTAATTCCAGCACTTGGGATGCAGAGTCAGGTGGATCTCTGTGAGTTCAAGGCCAGTATGGTCTACAGACGGAGTTCCAGGACAGGCTCCAAAGCTACACACACAAAAAAAATATGTCTCAAAAAAAGAAAAAAAAACTTTTAAAAAGCTGCCATTTCTTATCCCAGTAAAACTGTGTAGTGCACTTCTATAGCTAGAAGTATTCTCTGTTCCACTGGTCCCCCAGACCAGTTTCTGCTTGCTAGTTCCTGCAGCTGCTTATGAAATAACCACTGATAATAATCTTATTATCAGTTACAATTGTTTGGCCAATGTATTAGGCTTCTTACTGGCTAGTTCTCTATTAAATTAACCCACTTCTATTAATCTGTGTATTGCCTCAAGGTGGTGGCTTACCAGTGCAGCATGTTACTCCTTTGGCAGCTTAATGGCATCTCCTTAAATCTGTCTACTCTCTCCCTCTGTATCTGTGCTTGGACTTCCTACCTAGCTTTACTCTGCTAAGTTATTGACTGAAACAACTTTATTCATCAACCAATAAAAGCAGCACATATACAGAAGGGCATCCCATATCATCTTCCCTTTTCTGTCTAATTAGAAGGAAGGTTTTAACTTTAACATAGTAAAATTACATATAACAAAATAGTTGTCAAGTAAGAATTACAGTTACATTATTTAGTCTATTTGTATTAGGCAAAAAAAGAAAATACTCAATCACCTATTTTATCTTTGTGATTCTAAGGTTTTATATCTAATTTATCTTTTATTATAACTAAGGAAAACTATGTCTTTAACTATCTGTCTTCAATTCCATCAAAGACCCCCAGAAGGAAATATTACCTAAGTAAACAAGAAGTGCATTATAAGCAACTTCAAACTCCAGATTTGACAGAGACATCTCATTACCTGGACAGTCATTCAAAGTTCTTCTGTAACATTGGGGCTTCCATTTTCAACCTATAGGCCTAACATATCTGACAGACTTCTCTGTAAGGCAGGATATTTGAAGATCTGTCCTTCCTTGTTTGGCAATGTGTGTCAGTTGCTTTCTTCGGTGTCCTGTAGAATGTCTGGCAGACTCTTTCATGGAGTAGGCACCCTGAAGGACTCTTCCACCTTATTTTGACAAGTTTAACAGTCGTTTTTCTGTGGTTCCTGCATTTCCTGTTTATACAGCATACCATCAAGAAGTTTAAGCAAGAGCAGTTTCTTGTCCAAATGGCTAGCAAACTTCATAAGGAGGCTCTTTGATGCCCACCATCCTTTTGAAGTAATTGGTGCTTCCAGGAGCAGATGTGTCTTATTGTCTTGTGTTGTATGAGGGCCACTTGTTTGGTTCCTGGCTTCTCAGCCCCAAAATAATCACACAGAAACCATATTATTTGCAATACTGTTTGGCTAATAGCTTAAGCGTATTTCTGGCTAACTCATATTTTAAATTAACCCATCTTCATTAATCTGTGTATCACCACAAGGCTGTGGCTTACTGGGTAAAAAGTTCCAGTTTCTGTCACCAGGAGGGCTACATGGCTTCTCCTGACTCCTCCTTCTTTCTCTCAGCATTCAGTTCTTCCCTATCAGAGGCAGTTTCTTTATTAACCAATGTATTCAAAGCATACAGTCTTGAAAAGCCCTAAATTAACAATACATTTTAAATGCCAGATTCTGCACATTTTAGAAAGGTTTGAAATACCTATCCATCTGAAACATATCTCTGTATATCTAGAAAACCTAACTAACATGACTACAAGTTTGACTATTATAGATGACTATCTATTAATCTGTAATTTTAAACTATACATTACATTTTTAAATTAACTGTATAAGCATAAGACCTTAAACATGAGTAGAAATATACATGTAACAATATTGAACTTAAATTTGTATCAATAAACCAAAGTCCATACCAATGTAAAGTATTTATTTCTATATAATACCTTGTTTTTTTCTTTAGAAAGAGACTGACTGTTGCCAATAACCATTTATAATCAATCCCCTCTAAATGAAAATAAATATTTTATAAACAATATTGGGGAATTTGGGCATAGTTTTTTGGACTACTTCCTTCAACTTTCAAAATACACAGAAAATCTGGATACTGTATGTTATTGTGTTGTCTTTGAATTGTTTGACTGATCAAAAAGGAACAAAAGCTGCTAAAAGACATTTGATTATAAATTCTTCTGAATTAATTCAAATTATACAATTCAAAAATGCCTTGGCTTCAAAATTTAAGTCAAAAGATATGTTACTTTGGAGAAGGGTTTTTGCTTTTGTTTCCATAGGAAATAAGGGGCTATGGATTCATTCTGGGTTAAGAAAAATAAAGTTTGATCGAGAAAGACCCCCCTGAAAAATCTCTGATAGGAGTTGATGGCCCAGATGATCCAATGTCTCAGAGCACCTCTTTTGCAGTTTCTTCTGAGTTCTGCATCCAGAACAGCTTCAAGACTGGTGCCTGAGGTGATCCACCCTCACAAAATATTACAGTGAGGACTTCATCATAATCTTAAATTTTCTTTGGTTCCCCATAAGACGCCAAGCATCCCTAATCTGCAGGAAGTAGCTTAGAAAACTATATCCACATTCCCAAAAATTGGATTATGGATGTTTGTCTTTGTTTAATGTGTTGGTTACAAGTTGTTATGAATAATGGTCAGGAAAAAAACTAAGCAATGGAGATTAGATTCAGAGTTCTTGTTTTAAAAAGAAAAAAGGAGAAATGCTGGGAATAAAGCTCTTGTACATTATAAAGATTTCTCACTCATACTGCTTTAATATTGGCCAGTAGCCAGACAGGCATTATAGGTGGGATGACCAGACAAGGAACATTCCTGGAAGAGGAAAGGCAGAAGCAATCATCAGCCAGATGTAGAGGAAGCAAGATGAGAGTGCCTTACTGAGAAAAGGTACTAAGTCACATGGATAAACATAGATAAGAATTATAGGTTAATTTAAGTTGTAAGAGCTAGTTAATAATAAGTCTGAGATAAGAAGCCAAACAGTTTGTAATTAATTTAAGCCTCTGTGTGTTTCTTTGGTAATGAATAGTTGCGGAACCAAGGGGGGACAGAACCTTTTATCTACATGCTTCTTTTCTTTTTCTTTTTGTTTATAATATATTAATGTTTTTCTCATTAAAATTTTTGAAATATTTCCCTTTATATCTGCACAGATAATATGATTTACCTTCAAAAACAACAGTTTAAAACTATAAGTTATGAAACAAAACAAACAAGACAGGAGGAGAATGTGAATTATATACATTGTTGTCACCCTTAACCTCTAACACACATCTATATCTGTCTACAGAAAATGGGATTTACACTGAGTGCTCCTCTAGACCACTTGCTATTGCTGTGCCTTTCTTAAGATTTTTCTTGGCCCTTCATAATCAGGGTGTATCTCCAAAGTACAATTCATTGACAGCTTCAAAATTAACTTGCCATGTAATTTCTATAAGAGATGGTGGGTGACTGTCTCCTCCTCCACACTTCCTCCATCTACCAAAATTAGTCCTCCACAATGGACTGCCTCTGCTACTTTGTAGCATACCAACAAAGCTTCATTTATTTTAAAGAGAGAATAGTCCTTAAAGTGTAAATACAGTTGGGAGTAAATATAGAACTTTACATATCATCTCCTTGAATTATTTTCAGCCTGAACTCCAGATGAATGAAAGTTGATGAGGACAACACTTGACAGGCTGTGGACATTTAGTGCTTTGACGTACATGTTTCTCCTGCTATAGTAAGTTTTTCATGGTATTATTTCATAGTTCTGTGGTTTAAGAGACTGTCTTCAGCTTTCCTGTCCCTGGTCCTCTTTGCTATTGTGCCTTTACCTCATGTATAGCGGTCTGGTACCCCAGCTATTCTTGATGTCTGGTACCAAGCTATACTGTCCTAAAACTGAAGATAAGGTTTCTGTTGGAAACCTCTTGATTAGTCTTTCAGAATTTTAGTTTATTGTATTTTATTACCTTGTTATAGGACTGATATTCTTTAGAAGTTTATTTTATCCCATTTGGTAATAACTTTTTTATCCATATGTTTAAATGTGGTACCCCATCTTCTTTTGTGAGTATTGTTAAAAGCCTTGTAGGATTACTGCATAGTTCCTCTAGACCTTATGTTTCCATCCATTCATTGAAACCTTATAGCAAGTATAATTTTCATAAAGCCTCATTCTTTTCTTGGCCATTTTCTTTTATACTTGCAAAACATACATTTTTATGCAACAACACTTTGACATGACAGATGACAGGATCTTTTCAGATACTTTTGAAAGAAAATCTGAGAACTACAGATGTGAAGTTCAAAAATTAAGAACTATGTGGATCAAAAGCAACTAAATTTTGTTATTTAAGAGAAAGAACTGTCAGTATTAAAAACCAGAAGTGAAACTTTACTTGGATAATGTAACCAGCAAAAGTATGTTTGTGTGCTGGTGAAATGACTCGGGAAGTAAAATACAGACAATGAGAAGTTAACAAGAATTAGGAAAAAGAAAAGTAAATGTACTCCAATATTCTGAATCTTAAAAATGTAGCACATTTACAGAAATGACTGATTAATTTAAACTGAAAACCACACACATTTGAAATATGCATAGTTTTTAAAACCTTGTTGTTTTTCAAAGGGTAAGACATGTCACTATTTAGAATTTATTTTTACTATTATTACTCTATTCAGTATATTAGTGTGTGTGTGTGTGTGTGTGTGTGTGTGTGTGTGTGTGTGTGTAGGTCAGAGGACAATTTGTAGGAGTTGGGACTCTTCTTCCAATGTGTAGATTCCAGGGATTGAATTAACTTGTTAGGGTTGATAGTATGTGACCCTATCCACTGGTTCAGTCTTTTTTCCTATTAATTTTATGATGAATTGTGGATAATAGGGAGTGTATTAAGAGTTCTGATCTCTCATGGTCTGGAACAGTAGTTCAGCAGTTAAGAGCACTGGCTGCTCTTCTAGAAGACCTGGGTTAGGTCCCCAGCACCCACATGGCACTGTAACTCTTTCTTAGGGGGAATTGATTTTATCTTTTATCTCAAAGGTACTGCATTCATGTGGTGTGCAGATATGCATATAGTCAAAACACACATACACAGAAAATAATAAAATAATTTTAAAATTTGTAAAAGAGGATTGAACTCTATCTGATTAGGAGTAATCCAGATCTTTTTCTTATGAAGATAGAGCTTGCAGAGGCAAAAGAAAACCAATTCAGGAACCAGAAAGGTGTGCTACAAATGGAGACTGCTGAGGTGGCCATTGCTGGGGACATCAGCTCTTCTAAACTTACTTATCGAGTGGGCAGTCCTAAGATACCATTTGTTTGCACAGTTGCCCCAGGATGGGTCATCCACTCCATTCTCCTTTCTATTAACCAATGTGTCTAATAATTATTCAACATTTAGCACATGCAAGCTGCACTTTTTGAACCTCCCTAACAGCCACTAATGAGGACATTAGCTTTCAATTAACTATATAAAGCTTTGGGTTTGGGCTAGGACATTCATTCAGCACAGGCATCAGCTTGGAGATCATTATAGGACATTAGCTGGTTGCTAGACGACCACATGTCCTAGCAGATTTTAGGCGGAGCTCCAGTGAAAAGTAAGGAGCATACTTTTCAATGCCTGAATTGTCTTAGCATCTCTCCCACCTTAACTATTGCTACAACCATCCAGGTTACTTCAAGCAGAGATTCGATGGGAGTAGTTGCTAAGTTCAAATGATGCAATGTTAAATGAAAGTAAGAAAATTAAGAGTATTTACCTTAAATGCAGAGGAAGAAATGCTAATACAGACTGATTATCACAGATTGTCATTGGGGCTGGTAACAATCACAGCCAAAGTTGCCAGGAGGTCCACAAAAGGCAGATGTATTTTCTTATTGAACATTTATAACTTCACTTTTTTATATGTCTAACATTTACTAGAGTTTCATGAGCATTTTACAATAGTCTTAATAAATTTTCTTGGAGAAATATTATTACTGAATATTTTCTATGAATTTATTTTGCTTCATTATGTAGGCATTTTATAAGTCTGCTTTATTGTAATGAAACCAATGTGAAAAATAAGATTGTAATATAAACATTACAAAAACTTCTTTTCCTCTTGGTGACTTGGCTAAATATTTATGCAAGCATAATCTTAGCAAGCAGATCTTTCAGTTTGGTTAAAGCAGAGACATGATATAGTTGATAGTCCTGGAATGAATAAATTTTCACGTTTGTGATTTTTGTGAGGTTTGTCAGTGCAGTACCAATCATGGCTGATTCCTGCACAGTCTGTATTATACCCATCCCATGAAGCAAGACAAGCCTTGTCTATTTTCTCCCGATTGTTTTGAGTAGAGTAACAACCTTTCAAAATTCACCTGTTGAATTTTATCATCTGGTTCCTGGTGAACATGGCCATATTAAGAAACAAAGTTGTTGATACTATTGTGAGCTAACAGGACTTCATGCAATTGCAGGGTAGGTTTTGATCCAATATGACTGCTGTCCTTATAAAAATTAAGATTCTGGACAAAATGCACAATGATTTGAACGTCACTTGAAGAGGAGATGAAGGTGATCTTTCTATGAACCAAGGGTTTTGATCCAATATGACTTCTGTCCTTATGAAAATTAAGATTCTGGACAAAATGCACAATGATTTGAATGTCACTTGAAGAGGAGAGAGATGAGGGTGATCTTTCTATGAACCAAGGAATGACAAAGGTTGACAGCAAATGCCAGGATCTAGGCAAGAGGCATTGAGAGATTGTCTTTGTAGCTCCCAGTAGGCAAGAACCCTGGCACCACCTCAGGCTTGTGTTTCTAGCCTTCAGAACTGTCAGATAAGAGATTCTGTGGTTGAAGTCACCCAGTGTGGTAGTGTGTGGCAGTAGCATTTGTGACAGGAAAGTGAGCACATTCACATCTTTTTCTGGGGCAGACAGATTTCCCAGGTGCCATGCACAGAGGCAAAGTCTCTGCTTCTGACCATACAACACTTTCAAAATATTGAGTTAGAATCAATAGACTCAGATGTTACTATGAATTCATTTGTGTCACCATCAATAATAGTGTCCTTATGGCTGATCTATATCAAATTCATTCCAGCAAGTGATTCTCGATGCTATCAAAGGAAGCGCCTCCTCTATTCATTTTCAAAAGCATATGTCAGCACTTCTGAAAATCCACCCTGATCTCTCTCCAATGCTTCAAGAGGAGGGCCTGATAAAAGCCTGCCTAGTGAGGTTTGTCATTGACGTGCACATTGACCTGTATTTTCCAGGTATAATTCAAAGCATCTTTAGTCTGTCAGAGAAGGACACGCTGCCAAAAGAAGCTCATTGGCAATTAAAAGCTCCAAGACACTGAGAGTCCTTAGTGGCCCAATGTAGGTGAGTGATAAACAGACATTGGGCTAGGAAAGGACAGTGTGTTAGAAATCTGTTGACTCTTACAAGGCCCTTGTTGAGCTCCAATTGCTGTGGCTGTATTTCTATAAGAACCAGCCCCCTTTGCAGTGGTTTCCTGGACGCAATTCACGGGATTCATGGAAACCTTTGTTGGATACATAAATAAATAAAATTGGGTCTCAAGATATGGGTTCTGGGTTTCTCCTAAGTTATAGTTGATTCTGTAAGAGTCTTGGATTAGATGCTATTATTGATCACAGTTCCCACCCTCTTTACCTATGCACAAAATGAGATTCCTGGTGATACCTACAAACTAACACTTTCCTTGTTATAGGCTTGACTTTATGTGGCATCACATTGTACTTCATTCCTCAAAATATGTTACCACACACCAAGAAATGGTCCATTTGATAGATACTACAGACTAATGGGTTCAGTCAGTTGTGATAAAAATGTTTTACACATTGATTCTGAATTTTGTGGACAGATAAACTATAGCATACACTGAGGAAGCCTGCTTCATTGTTGGGTTTCAGACTCACTTAATCTCCCTTGAAAGAACTCTAGATAGAACCTCTTCAGTTTATGTCAACAATTAACCACTCGTCACTACAATCTGTGTATATGTAGATCAGATTCCACCTGTAATTATCTATCTATCTATCTATCTATCTATCTATCTATCTATCTATCTATCTATCTATCTATCTATCCATCATCATCATCATCATCATCATCATCATCATCATCATCATCTACCTATGTTCTTTCTTTCTTTCTCTCTCTCTCTGTCTCCCTCCCTTCTGCATTCTCATCTCATTCCTTCCCGTCCTCTCCACCCAAGGTCAATGTTTTTGCCCATACTTCTACTAAAAAGGTATGGTTATTCAAGATGCATCTTGCTATTCCCTCTTCTGATATAGACAGCTGGAATCCTTTTAATTCCCTTCCTTGTCATGAATAATAGTACCCTGTCATTTGAAGGATAAAGAGTGACTATCCTAGATTTATAGATTTATGGGAAGAAAAAGGTCAGGTTGTTTTAGCCTTTGAGCACAACAAAGATGACACTAATGATTTATCATCAATAAATGTCTTTATCCTTGTTTACCTGGTGGTCAGGATTAGTTGCTATGCACTGCCTAGTTAATACATTTTTTAAGGACCTGTTTACAACAGAGTTTGAATCAGAATTTAGCCTGAGGTGGGGAAGAGTATAGCCTGAATTTTAATTTTAAGCCACAACAGGTGATGGTAAAAATCATGACCTTGGTGTTATTTCTCTTGCCACTGATCTATTGCAGAGCAAGGTGACAATGGTCAATGATGTATTGTATTCTTAGAAGGTATAAAGAGAGGGGCTAAGTATTTTCATGTAAATGCTGGTAGCAATGAAATTATGCCTTTGTTAATGAATTCTATTAACACAATGGTTCTCAACCTATGTATCACAACCTCTTTGGGGGTCTAATGACCCTTTAGCATGGGTTCCATATCAGATATTTTGCATATCAGATATTTACATTATGATTATAATAGTAGCAAAATTAGAGTTATGAAGTTGCAATTAAAATAATGTTATGGTTGGGGGTCACCATAACAAGAGGAACTGTATGAAAGGGTCATAGCATTAGGATGATTGAGAAACTCTGGATGAAGAGATCCACTAAGTATATATACTTCAGAGGATTGTGCTGTGCATGCTTGATGTCTGCAATATTTTCCATCACTTAGATGAAAAGATAAAACAAAAGCATGGAGAGAGAGTGCCATAATTCCAAAACTCCAGTATCGGAACCCCATGGGTACTGCTGACAAGCTGTGTGGAACTAGGAGACTGAGACCAACTCTTGGTATTGCATTTCCTTTGATTTAAGCAGAGGTGAGTAATCACACCCTCCTCCTATATTTTCTTCTGTCGGTAGTGTGAGACAACATATGTTAAATAAGATAATACATTAGAGAGTGCTGCAACAATGCCTGGCACCATGCGAGTGTTCAACTGCTCGTCTCTTTTCCTCTTTACATGCAAATCAGGAAATGTTCCCTCTGACTCACACAGCTCTGCTTGCAAAACACTGCCCCCTTTAAATACTAAGCACATGGACAAATAAAAATCCAACTTGAACAAATCTGCATGTTTTTTTGAAAAATCAGGAAAAAAAAAAGCTTCTCCTTTATTGAAAAGTTAAAGGGCTCAGTCTGGAAGACCCCTTGTTTTCCAGTCACGGTCTGATTGTTCCAGTGTGATCTGAAAGAGAGGTGAGTATTTTGCTGAAATAAAAATATGGATGTTCTGACTACATGAATAATGCATAGCCAGCGCCTACCTGTCTGCTGGAAAGATGTGTCCTTTCTGAGATGGGGATTTAGGAAATAACCAGAAGCTATAGGCACTGAAAATGATCAAACTCTGTTCAAGTCTCCGTGTGCCCCTGTACCCACGTGCCTGTGTACCGTGTTCCATGTATGTTCAATTTGTTGATCTTTTTCACCCTTTCTTTGTTAGCAAAATGGAACATTTCATAGGCAGCAAGGCATTCATGATGGTGTTTGTATATCTTATGTACGTCAGTCTTCTGGTTTTGGGAAGAAAGTCCTCATGGGTTTCATGGGTTCCACATGCACTCCTCTCACCTAGCACAGCGCTGGCCACAGGGGAGGTAATCATGCTTGATCACGACTGAATGAGACAGAACTCACAAATCTGAACAAGAAGAGCAGAGCAGGATGACTCAGGAAGGAGTGCTGAGGGGCTGGAATTGACTGGCAAGGTAGGAGGATGAGACAAAAGATTTCCCATGTGGGTATTGGCCACTCTGGGGGTGAGTGACCCAGACCCATGAGAATCCAATAAGCTAGGTCTGAAACATCAGCCACAAAGGATGGCATTTTATTTGTCCTATGAAGCAGCAGGAATCTAATTACGTTGTGCTGTTCATATCAGCCTCCTTCCAATCCTCATGAAGATGCCAATTTACCAATGGAATCTTCTGAACAATCCCATTTCAAAACCATTACCACCAACCCCAGACAACACTCATGCTAGTTGTTCTTAGCACCTATATCCAACGAACTATAAGTTCTGTGTGCTTCCTTTCTGGTGCTGGCTGAGAACTTCAGAACCTTTTCTTATTGTTCTAATTCCAACCCTTGAGCCATTGTCTAGGACTCAGCAGATGCCAAGGAACATCTTGGGAGTGCCAGGTGATGGAGGGAATGGATGGCTGTGGATACCTACTGCTTTCTTCCTGTTGTGCTATGGGATGGTGTGGATGTAAAGGCAATTACTCACACTTTCTGCCTTCAAAGTGATTGTTAAGGGCAGACAGAGGAAGCAATGGCCTCAAAGATTGTGGTTGTTCTACTGCTGAGAGTCACCTGGGGGAAGAGGAAATAGAGACCTTTAATTGGCTCAGGGAAGGGAGGGGGGTTGTGGGGGTGTTTCAGAGATTTCCTCTGATGGGTGAAATATCATCTTGAATATGGGTGAAGTTAACTAGATGCTAAAGAAAAAAGGGTCTTCACCTGCTCACAGAAGCCTTGGATATGCAGAGTTTTACCTTGAGGCATTAAATAGAATATCAATTAACCACAGATAATCAATCCAATGGTTTATACATATATTTCTCATTTTGTGTAGGTCTCACAAGCAACAAGACACTGGCCATTAGAGCTGTGATAGTATCATCTAAGACCACACCACTCTGACCACACCCTATTCAAATTGATCCTAGAAGTTATGCAGAGTCAGGTAGAGAGAGAGCTTTGGTGACAGATTCCAAAGTTGGCTAGTTAAGACTTTTAGATGAGGCCCCAGATTGGAAATAAAGTTTACATGACAGTAAAAACAACAAAATAATAATAAAAGTGAGGGGGGAAAACTGACCTGGAATTACAGTTATCTTCCTAAAAAAGAAATTAAGAATTTTTATACATGCATGCTTCTATGAAGATTCTACTTGTGTTAGATGAAGATCACAGGTACTATGTAAAAACAATCAAGATATCAGATATACAGGGAAAAAAAGTAACTCCTGGAGTCTGTAATGTGCTGGAGTGGTTGACTGGCTAGGGAGATCCAATTCTTAAACTTTCATAAAATCTTCTGAGCTAGTTAATAAACATCTAGTATTTAAAATTAAATTATAAAGGACTTTGTGATAGACTAAATGTTTATTTTCCTCCAGTATTCATATGTTGATACCTTATCATCAGGGGGAAAGTGCTGGTGATGGGCCTTTGGGAAGCAAACGCAATGAGAAGGTAGAGCCAATAAGAACCAGTTGGGTCTTACTAAGGTTTAGATTCATTATGGCTAAGGAATGTTAACCTGAAAGGGTGGTTTTGGATATTTACATTGACATTGGTGACTTTTGGGTAAATTATATTGTACGTGATAATAGCTCATCCAATCAGCTGCAAGCTCAAATAAAAAGACTTTATGCTCTTGCCATGGTGGCACATGCCTTTAATTCCAGCACTTGGGAGGCAGAGGTAGGTGAATCTCCATGAATCTGAGGCCAGCCTGGTCTACATAGTGAGTTTCAGGATATCTAGAGCTATGTAGAGAGACCCTGTCTTGAAAATAAGAGCAAAACAAATAAATAAGCAAACAAACAAACACTTTCTGGAAAAGAAGGAATTCTGTAACATTATCACTTTGGCTGGTATTGCCCGTTTTGCTCTCCTGGGTCTCTGAGCTGCCAGTCATTGGACAAGAATCATACTGTGTTGGCTTTCTTGCTCAAGCTTGCTGGCCCACACTATAGATTTGAGCTTGTCAGTCTCCACGATGTGTGAGCTGGCTCTTTATTCCTATTGGTTCTGTCATGTTGTAAAACTTGGACTAACATAAGATGTGAAATCACGATTTAAGTCTAGAGTTTTGGAATAGACCTAGCATGAAGACACAGCATTGAGAAATACAAGCATATTATTCAAGCTCAAAGTCATCAGATTATATAAAATCACTAAGAATATAAAGTAGATGAAGAAAAGAAGCTCAAAGATCTAGCCTCTGGGGTCCTTCTATAGTAAGAGTTCTGAGTGAAAAAACAAACACACACACACACACACACACGCACACACACACAAAACAAAAGCAAAAGTTGAAAAAAAAAGCTTATAGAAAGGACCATACAAGAAGGAGAAAAACTATAACATGGTAACTGTGACAGCCTAGAAGCCAAACAAGTGTTGCCACAAAGAAATTAGAATCAATATATCTACTGTTGTTGGTAATTCAGGTCAGATGAAAGTGGAGGGTTGGCCAAGATGACCCTGCTCTCAGATGGCCTTGATAAGCATAATAGCCATAGAGGTGGAGCTTTGAAAACCTGAGTAGAATTATTTAGGGGAGAATGTGAGACAAATAAACTGTAGGTATAGAAATCTTAATTCTTAAAAAGTAGATCATTTTATAGTACTTTTAGGTATACAAGAAAGATCGAACAATTAAATTGCTGTACACCTTTCACTTCCCACAATTTCCTCTCTTATTAGCTTCTTGAATTAGTGTAGCTCATTTATAACAATTTGTGAGTGAATATTGATACACTATTATAGCTCATTTATTACAATTGGTGAGTGAATATTGACACATTATTAAAAACTAAACGTTAGGGTTCACTTTTCATGCTGTACACTTCTGTGGGGTTTGACAGATATATAATGTCATGCATCCCTTATTGAAGTTAAATTTTGGAATCATAGATCATTGCTGATTAACTATGTAACCCTGAGCAAATAATGTAGGATGAGTTTCTAAATTGTTATGGTTAAATAAGATAACATAGATGAAAATCCTGGGGTAAGTACTGGCAAGTATTAAATGTTAATTCCTTACCACTTTTCTTGAATAGACGCCATGAGATGTGGCTAAAAACATTGAAATTGATAACTTAAATGTTTCTTGGTTCATGTACTTAAAAAAATTCAAGATACATGCTTTTCTACTGCCATAATTGTTAGTATTAGGTCCAGAAGACTTTCTTGGCTCAGGCTGATAAAAATGTCAAATCATTAATTGTCCTCTATGTGGTGAGTTGGTTCTACAAGAAAAATGGCTACATTGTTACAGATAATGTCAAAGGTCCTTTCAACTTGGTTCATGAACAAAATTTATTTAAAACTTGGTAAAATAACAGATTCTGGCCAAAGAAGAGTATTGTTAAGGAAGAAAAGTAATTGACTGTTCAAAGTCAATATATTTGAAAGCTTGATGCTTTGATTGACTTAATGAAGCAGAAGGAAGGTCAATCTTGCAGCCTTTAATAAAAGGAAGTCTGTCTGTGATTTTTTTTTGCTTGGTTTGGTTCTAGTGGTTATAACAATCATTTGTTTCATAGATTCAAAACCTACTATATTATAGCTATGGTGGCACATGCTATTGTCAGACCAAAGTAAGTATTGAAAATCCAATATGGTGAAGCAATGGGTTTATTGGGCTTGGACAGGCTTACAGGAGCATGATTTAGGGCTTACACACAGCAGCATGTTACCCCACGATAGCTATACTGAAACAGGAGAAAGGCAGGAATCCAGAGAACAAACAGTTAAATCTGGTAGATTTAATTCAGGAATTGGGATTCCAGAAACTCATGATTATGTAAAACTGCCACTGAGTTAGTTTCTCTAGGTTTTTGTTTCACTAATTTGAAGAGTAAATACCATGGACCAAGGGGAAACTGAATTTTTAGAAAATAATTTATTATTAATTCATCAGTAGGAGCTTATGATTCATAGGTGGAAAACGAAGGGCAAATAGAACTCTTGTACAGCACGAGAGAGTCCCAGATGTGGGGTATCACAAGGGTCCCTATCTGGGGGTGAATAAGACGTCTTTTGGTTGAGGGATGGAGAGGGCATCAGACCATAGACCTGTCAGGCCAGGTGACCCACCTATAGGATGTCTAGGTGCCTCTTGTATCTTAATGTGTAGCTTATAGAAAGTGGTATTCGCTTATGCTGTGTAAAAGGAGAATGATAACAAGAAACCAGGTCAGGCACCAAAACCCCCTTCTGCCATTTCTGACCTCCAGCTAAGGTCATTGACAGATTCTGGTCAAGGATATGAACCAGAACATCTCATTTTCAAGGTCCCTGTCCCTAATATTGCTTGACCAATTATTCTATTCTCATCAGCATCACCCCAGTGTTCCACCCATCATGGATGACAACCTCATGGAGGCTGCATTGGGAGTCCCAGTTTCAGCTACCCTTTTGCTTGTTCATATACTCTAATATCTTAGAAGATTATTTGCAGTTGTTGGGGTACAGAAAGAAGTAAAGGCTAGAAGAGGTGAGAGTCCTGCTAACACCCCTGCCATTCCTCTACTGTGGCATGTCAAATGTTCTATTATAATTACTATTGATCTTGCTAGCTCTATATCATTCTTCTTATTCACAGATATGACTACAGAGCCAAGGTTATCTGTTCTCTGAGATGGTAATAGATGTTTATGCTATGCCCAAATAAAAAGTCATACTGCAGTAACTGAAGTTTGAGTACTGTGGTGCAGAGGTGGGAAGTTGGAGGCTAGTCTGATCCATTTAAGACAAACCCCAACTCAGATAGATAGATAGATAGATAGATAGATAGATAGATAGATAGATAGATAGGAAAAAGAAACCAATTGTAATAGTGACTTTTCTATTGCTTTGATAAAATATCTGTATCAACCCTGTTTAAGGAAGAAAGAATTTATTTGACTTATAGTTTCAGATGGTAGCAGGGGTAGCAGGCTGAAAATCACATCATCAACCACAAGAATGAGATAGAGAGGGACCTGGAAATGGGCAAGGCTATGAACACTTAAAGCTTATTCTCAGTGATGGAGCTTCCTCCACTGTTGTGGAGTATTAATTTAAGATGTGTTACATTCATTTATGCTGTGGAATATTTGTTTAATGATGCAAAGACATGTTACATTTGTTTGATTAAATAAAATTAACCCGGGGTCAGGAGACTGAACCAGCAACTAGCTGACAGGAAGTGGTAGGGAGGAACCATGTGTAGCTAGGCTTCTTAAATGGGGCTTAAGCAGAAGAACATCTTGGGTTTTTTGTTTGTTTGGTTGGTTGGTTTTTCAAGACAAGGTTTCTCTGTGTAGCTTTGGAGCCTGTCCTGGAACTAGCTCTTGGAAACGAGGCTGGTCTCGAACTCACAGAGATCCGCTTGCCTCTGCCTCTGCTGGAATTAAAGGTATGCTACCACCGCTGGTATGTGTGTGGGGACATTTGTTTTTTAAGGAAACAAAAGCTAGGAGAGAAGGTTGGCTACTTGCTATTCAGTCTGTCTGAGTGAGCAGAATTTCACCTCAATCTTTAAATCCTGAGTCCTATAGAGGGAAAGAATCTAGATAAAGTTCTCTTTAGCAGCTGTGAAAGAGCCAGTGTTTGAGGGAATGGAATTCATGCATTGCTATGGCTAGTGCAACATGACCACAACTGGTAGCTGTGGAGTTGAAATGGCCAGTTAGGGCAGCAGTTGCTTAAGGGACAGCTACAACATTCTGTCATCAATGCTATCTCTCCAAACAGTGCCATGAACAGGGGGCCAAGTACTCAAATATCTGAGCCTAGGGAAAAATCTTCATTCAAGTCACCACATCATCAACAACAACAACGAAATAAGTGTTGTAATAAGAAATACCATTTTGAGGAAGTCTAGTTTGAGGAATGATGCAGCTAATGACTAGGCTGGGTTTAGCTGGGTTGGTTCTACTCATTAAGAATATAGAAATGGGCACAAAAGAAATGAAAAGTCACTTTGAAGTTGATGCCTGATTGTGGGTAGTGAGGTCTATATTTGACAATAAATCCTGGCAGGGAGGATTATCAACTAAAATATACTAGAAAACGTGGGATTAAGATCTCATAATGGGCCGGGTGGTGGTGGCACACGCCTTTAATCCCAGCACTCGGGAGGCAGAGGCAGGCGGATCTTTGTGATTTTGAGACCAGCCTGGTCTACAAGAGCTAGTTCCAGGACAGGCTCCAAAGCTACAGAGAAACCCTGTCTCGAAAAACCAAAAAAAAAAAAAATCTCATAATGGAATATTATCCCACCTCCAGATGTAATACTTCAAGTCAACCTAAGCTCAGAAGCAGCAAGACCGGGGTGATTCAAACGAAACAAAGAAGGATAGAGTGGACACAGAGGACATGGAAAACTAGGTGGGATTTAGTGAAAGGTCATCCACATCAAAGGCAAAAGAAGTCAGAAAAATCAAGTCCACTATAACATCAAAGGCAAGGTAAGATGCTCTGGCTGATCAGGTTTAATTTTCACTGATGACCTAGATTTCAGGGTAGAACCCTTAGTAAATGCTGCGTGCTCCTTCCCTCATATTGTGAACTGCAATTGCTAGAAAAAGCCACTAGTGAGGAAAATTTTCTGAGGTTGATTGACTATGGAGATCTGGAATATTACAGGTTTGAAGCCAAACTTGTCTTGGGCTAAACTTGGCCCTCTAAAATAGCCATTTATTGTCTACCTTTGTGTGATCCAGCATCCTTGTGTCTGTTAGGTAAATCCTTTTGGAATGAAGAAACAGCAGTTTAACTTCTACTAGCCCTCAAGCTAAGAATTTATCCAGAGAGCATCCTAAGGCCTGTGACAGATTTCTGGGCTTTGCTGCAACCTGCCAGTTGATGTTTCCACCAATGTTTTTGAAAATGCTTTGATTTATAACCTTTGTTCTGTTTCTATAAAAACATCATAAAACTGTTACCATGTTGGAATATAATATTAAGGTAACCTGAATCTCTGTCTTTGGCTATGGTCACTTATATGTAGGTCTAGAATGAACTCTTTCTCTCTTATTCCTTTTGAGGTGAGAGCTATTTTTTGTATCAGTATGAATCTAGTTAACATAGCTTGTTACATAGATAGATTTTTAAAAATATATTTAGATTTTTAAATATATTTAGATTTTTTATATCACTATTTTAAGTGGATAAAGTTTCACTATAAAATGATAACCACAACTAATTTTAGGGATGAGGGCTAAGTCTCACCATAACACCCAATTTGGCTTCTAATTCATTGTCCTCTTTCCTCTTGGATTCCTGAATGCTGGGGTTACATGTGTGCACTACACAAGTGTCTTATGACATAGCTTTGAAGGAGACAAAGCAATGCTATTAAGTTGTGCATTGAAGCTTGTACTTTCGGGAGACCCTGGTGTTGGTATCCACCACCCGTTTACTAAATCTGAGATGACCTTGGTTTCAGATCACTGATAAACACTAGTAACAAGTGGAGTCTCTCTCTTTAATCAGAGGAAAATGGAAAAGGCAAGATAACATCTTTCATTACTATTTAATGTTATTTTCTGTCTGGCTTGGGCAAAGTATGAAAATTTCTCACATTCCACTTAGGATGATCTCATGTTCCTCACAAAAATCATCTTAAATATCGCATTTTGAGAGATGCAACTCTTTAACAAAACTTGGGGCCACAATTTCTATATTTTAAAAATAATTGTATTATTTGATATATGTGGATATTTTGGCTGCATGTGTGTCTGTGCACCATGTGAATGCATGTATGGAAGTCAGAAGAGGATGTCAAGTACCTTAGAATGGGAGTTACATAAATGATCATGGGGTCTCCCAGGGCTGAAGTTGCAGGAGTTGTGAGGTACCGTGTAGGTGCTGGGATCTGAACCCCGGTCCTCTGCAAGAACAGCAAGTGCTCTTAATAGCTGCGCTATCTCTTCACACACACATCCGTATTTTTTTTTAAAAGATTTTATTTTTGTGTAAACTGTTGATCTATGAAGAAATTATTGTTGATCTGTGTTGAATTTAAAACAAAAATAAATAAAATTTCCCTAATGTCAAGTTCATTCCACTTGTGATTATTGTGAATGTTCTCTTAAAATGTTTACCCATGAAATAATAGTAGATGAAGATATTTACTTAACTTAATGAGAAAATTAGACAAAATTTTAAATGTTTTAAAAGCTTATAAATGCTTTCCCTTGGGTCTTTTTGTTGTTGACATTTTTTGATTGGTCCACACTAGTTTTAAAAATCATTGTTTAGACTTTTAATTTTGAAAATGTGTGGATTATCCGGTTATTTTTGTGTTTCCTGTGAGCACTGTTCTTGTAACCAGGTTCAGAGGGGGCCTCAGAGGAACACTCATTTGTCTGTAAGACCCCTTCCTGGGGAGTGAGGACACTCATATGTGAGGTAGTGATATTTGGGCTTTGATGGGCACTTCTGGTGGGATTTATGCAGACATGTAGGAGTAGCAAGAGAAGTGAGAGAACTAATTAAGAAAGAATAAATTTTCAATAGAGGGAACAGGGTAGAGCATGGGAAAATGTTTATAGAGTCTCAAAGGGCCATGCTGTAAAGGATGGGGGCTTTTATGGTACAGACTTTGGGCTCATTTTCACTGATGCTAATTTTGCAGTCTTTGTTTAAAATCTTCTGGACCCCACTCCGCACACTGCAATTTTTCTCACTAACATCATTGTATTCTGGGAATTTGTCAAGGAGAAAGTTACATACCTGCACTAGCATTGAATTCAGGGCATTTTGCATAGCAGGCAAACACTTTATTGACTGAGGATGCTCCCAGCTTTGCATCCATTACTTTTAAATGACTCTGACTCCTTAAACTTCAGTCTCAGATCACACGGAGTCTTAGAGGCAGAGATTCTGTGAAGAGAAATCATTGTTTTAAAATTAAAAAGCCACTTAGATTTTTCAAATTATAATCCTTTGATGACTAAAGCTACAAGGCATGTTTAATTTAGGAATTAAAATAGAAATCCAAAGGCAGAAAGTGAGGTAATGCCAACTGTGTGTTGGCATTGGCATGCTTTCATATGTGTTGGCATGAAGGGAGTTGTAATACATTCATCTTATTCTTCAGTTTGAGTTCTGCTGTTGTTTCCTCATTCCTGACTTGGGTAATTAGTTTCTTTTCCTTCCTTCCTTTGTTCCTTCGTTCCTTCATTCCTTCTCCCTTCCTTCCTTCTTATGAGAGTAACTAAAATTTGATCATTTGATCAAATAACAATTTTTAGACTGTTTTCTCTTTTTTTCATGGACTTTCACTCTGGTTATTATTATTTGCTATTTTCTATTTATCTTTGGTCTGATACTTCTATTTTCTTTTAAATTTGGGGGGGCAGAAGAGCTTTGAATCTTTCTAGATAAGTTGTTAAAGTTTTAAATTTTTCCCTCTAAACATAAAATTAACGTTTCCCTGTATTGTAAATTTTTTATTTTCTCAATTTTATGGTGTTTTAAAAATATGAATCTTTTCTAGGTGAAGATAGAACAGTCAAGGTTACATTTGTTATTGTACTGATAGTATCAGAACTGCCATTGGAGACTTTTTTAAAAAAAGAAATATATTGGCAGAATTCAATACCAACTCCTTCACTCTTTTAAACATGCAATTCAGTATTTCTCTTAGTGATTTCATAGCACTTCACAACCACCACAATAGCCAATTTATGTCATTTTCATTAGCACTGGAGAAATTTCATTAGCCTTAGCAGTCACTCCCTAAACTCTTCCCTACCCCTGGGATCCTATGGACACTAATCTACATTTTTCTCTATAGTTTTATGTGTTCTTAATATGGTATATAAGTGGAATCAAATATCATAATAGTGTGAGCAACTTCTTTCACAAACTATAATATTTCCAAAGTTCATCTATGAGATAGTATATTTCAAATATTTTATTTCTTTATTACTAAATTATGCATCCCTCTGTTAATGGACATCTGGATTATCTCCATTTTAGTTTAGGTATTGAAAATGATGTTCTAACAATATTTTCATACAAGTTTTTATATGGACAAATATTTCGCTCTTTAGTGCATGTGTAGGAGTGGAATTACTGGGTGATAACTCTCATGTTCCATTTTTTGAGAACTGCAAGATTGCTCCCCAGCACAGTTGCACCATTTCACAGTACAATAAGCACTGTATGCATTGTACTTCTGTATTGAGATTCCCTATATATCAAGCTGAGGCAGGATGAAAAGGCAGAGAAATTGTGGGGACATGGGAAGGAAAAAGAGTCCTTCATCATGGAGTTTGATTAACTTGTGTCAATCAAAATCAAAAATCCCAGCACAATGAACAATATTTGCTGTGAAGGCTGCTAACATAGAAATTATAGTTCTCTCATAAAGTAACAAAGAACCGGGTTTAGGGCCATTATATGTTAAAGTAACAAAGAATTAGGCTTAGGGCCTGAATGTATATCACATTGGGTAGGGTCTCATTCCTTCCTGAGATATCTCCTGAGAATCTAAGAGAAAACTCCTGATTTACAGTAATGACATCTTGCCTCCCTTATCTCTTTGTGTGAGTGGTTTACCTTATCAAGAAGAATCCTGACAGACATTCCTCAGGAACCTCATTCAAGTTTCTTCCCTTCTTTAAAGATAGCAACTTCAACCCCTACCAACATCATAGGAGAGACTACTGTAAACACACAAACAAGTCTACACAACAATGAACTGGAACTTCCCATTGAGTTCATGCTCACCCTTGAGAAACTAATACTTACACACCAACTCTGCCTTATAAACTGTATATTTGAACTTATTTTCTGTAGTGAGACCATGACTGCCAGTTTAGCTCGAGTTAAGGTCCCTAAAAGTCTAGAGGTCTGCTTAGGTTGCGGAAAATGACAGTGTGGAGCTGTGTCCTGTTTCCTGTCTACTCAGCTATTTTATTGCCTTTTGTCCCCCAAGAAGGAGCCAAACTTTGTGACTTTAGAAGTTTCATTTATTCTTAGTACTGAAATATGAACTTATTTATGTCATGCATTCCAGCAACTCTGGGATCTGGGCTTATTTTCCTGAGCATTTTTTTTTTAAAGTTTCATACTAGGATTTCAAGTGGCTCTGCCTTGGTATTTGGTGTTGATGTTTCTGCTTTTCATTTTATCTTTATTGTTTCAAGTGTGACTGTCCAGGGGTCGC
The DNA here is from genome assembly GCA_028555095.1 of Dicrostonyx torquatus. Classification (NCBI taxonomy): domain Eukaryota; kingdom Metazoa; phylum Chordata; class Mammalia; order Rodentia; family Cricetidae; genus Dicrostonyx; species Dicrostonyx torquatus. The sequence goes on along the minus strand of JAQHUG010000033.1, from coordinate 5,570,025 downwards.
CCCATTGTGTGCACAACTTAGTGTTCTATTTTATCTTCGTTGTTTTAAGTGTGACTGTCCAGGGGTCAACCCACTGTGTGCACCGCTTAGTGTTCTGCTGATGAACTATGAAGGGTTCAGGGAGCGCATGCAAAGTTAGCTAGCTTTCACTTCTAGTCCCTGGACACTAAGTCAGTTCTCTTTTCTATTTGAGCAGAGAGCTGTGAAGTGCTTGTCAGGCCCTTCTACAGTCCTCTTGTTCACAGTCTTCTTGGTTTCTCTCTTACTGATCCACACTGATCCACTGTTTACCTGAAATGGAATTGCAGCCTGGGTTTTGGAGGGCCACAGTGTATGGGTAGTTTTGTTTTTCTCCCTCCTCAATGTTTACTGCTTACTGGCAATGGTTCACACGTTTTGCCCTCTGGCCTAAATGGAACTAATTTTCTCTCCCAAGAAGGTGATCATTTCTCTAGCCAGCTCCATAAAGATAACATTGATGTATTTACTAAAAGAGCTTGGAATGATTTTTTTACCTGAATAAATAAAAGAAAATTCTTAACAATTCTCTCTAAATTAGATTTTTGCCAGTGGTAAATTTCCTTTTGTCTTCAAACAATGATATTAGAGACAATTTTGTTAAATTTTAAAAGTTTTTTTTTATAAGAAATTTCAAGATCCAATTAAGAAAGGCAGAAATTTGGTCTGTTCATACCAGTGTGCCCCATTATTCTGTAGAGCAATGTCTATCCTTACCATCTCTGAAGCTCAGCTCCAGCGCAACCATCACACAGCAACTTCAGATCAAAGAAGAATGGAAATGGGCAAGAGTGAAGCTGAGGCCTCTCATTTGTGACCCTACAAGTAGCCCTCTGCTTATCATGCAAACTTGTTCCTGTCTCTCACTGGTCAGAAATTAATCGCATGCTCACAGGTGGATGATGTGATAGGAGAAGCTTTGACTTATGTAGGTTGGATCTGGCTTCTCTGACTGAAGAAAAAATGGTGCTTACTTAGTGAGGAGCAATGGGCACATAGATGGAATCAAATCAGTCCAGCCTAGCTTCCATAGCTCTTCCTGAGACACTGCCTTCAATTTCCCCAACTTTGAAAGATAACTGTCTATGGTTCTGTAGAATCCATTTGTTGTTTAATCACATTCTTCTTTTCTTGTTGGCTTGTATTTTTTTTTAACCCAGTTATATAATAAACTGTGTGAGTACAAGAGTGACTATAGTTTCTCATTATGTATAAAGCAGCATCTGACATACTAGGTATACCAGTTGCTGTGAACACTCCCATTAACTGTTTCTCTAGATCACCAACACTGACTGAAGAGGTAAAAGATCAGCTCTAGGGGATTCAAAGGTAAATCTCAGCTCTTTCTGTGCCATAGCATTTCCAGAACTGACCAAGCATCTACTCTTAAAATCACCTCCCAATCCATATATCCATGCATGCCTTTGGTAACTGTCTCCGGGGATATTTTTTCTCACGTGAAATTTCCTTTCAAGCATGACTTTGTAAAGTTCCTGGCCATGAAAAAACTTTTTTTCCAGGACTGCTGACAGTTCTCTGTAAAGTGTCTCCAGCAAATGTATGCACCAACTGTGACTGTCCGAATGGCAAGAACTCCCTAGATTCTGGAGAAGGAACACTACCAGGACAGACAGACAAAACTTGACTCCATAGCATCTTTTCTCTTTTAATCAGCTCCCAAAATCTAATTGAAAACACAAAATCTGCGAGTCCTACAAACCTTAGCCAGAACTTCTCAGAACTTCTCAGAACTTCTCAGACTCTCCAGTCTGGCTAGGGCTAACACTTCTCCTCAGGATGTATTTTCAAAAGGAAAATAAAAATGAAGAAGTGGGTCTTTATCTAGTAATTGAAGGACTGTTGTTCCAGCCTGAGAGGAACAGACCCCCAACATGTATTTTAAAGAGGTCTTGATTATTTCTTGGAAGTTCTCTGAAGATGTTAATTTCCCTGGGGATTTTAGTTTATGACTTTACTTCACTGTAACCATCACAGATTTTAACAGGGAAACTCCCTTTTTCCTAGTAATCCTTCCAAAAAATGAAGACTAACTAGGTTACTACATTAAAATCCCCCTCAGGATTTTAGTCAGGAAGAAAGATTGTATGTATTTAACACACTGACTTCTGTGTATACACATACACACACAAATACACACAGAATGCGTCTCTCTCTCTCTATATATATATGTGTGTATATATATACACACATACACACACATATTTTTGAAATATCAGACAATGGTTTTTGATGATTTTGGACTATGGGATATAAGCATACAAAAAATTTGAAATAAACATTCTTAATGCCTTTAGGTTTTAGTTCTCTCATTTACAAAAACAGAGGAGTTAGGCTAGTGTGTCTGATGTCTGAGAAGGTTGTTTCCACCCCATGATTTTATGGCTCTTCAGTGCTCACTGATTAGAATGGACACAGTGGGCTGACAACATATCAGGTAGTACGAAATTCTTGACACCCTCAGAGAAATTTTCTTGTCGTAGCTAACATATCAAATATTGATTACTCTACCCTTCCTGCTCCTCCCTGTCCCTCATAAATCCAGGTTGTTGCAAATTATCTTTGTAAACTTGAGACCATGATCTGACTGAATTCTTAGTGACTCATTTGAATGCTGTATCATTATCTCATTTTGTTCATTGCTCATTTAATCAGGTGCTTCTGTGGGTTGGCAGGCTCCAGAATGTAAAAAGTGAATTGTTAGTCAGAGCAGAAAACAATAACCATGCCAATACTTCCTCCCTCTCAGGCCTTACAGACATCCTTGCTTTCTGCTTGCTCAAATCTTAGTCATCTCTTCCTACTTTCTCAAAATAAGATCAAAATCATCTTTTTTAATTAAAAAAAAAAGACAAGAAACCCTAACTGACTTTGCATCTACTTGTGCCCACCTCTCTCACTGATTACCAATTGTTGGGAGTGGTGCAGCCCAACAAAGAAAGCCTGTAGACTCGACTGCAGCATTTTCCTCCAACTGAAACACTCCCTCC
>JAQHUG010000033.1:5541876-5554455 GCA_028555095.1 Dicrostonyx torquatus | reverse complement strand
CATTGAACAGGGCAAGAACTGATGCAGAGACCATAGAGGAATGCTGCTTACTGGCTTGCTCCTCATGGCTTGCTCAGTCTACCTTCTAATAAAACCCAAGACCAGGGATGGCACCACTCACCATACGCTGGGCTCTCCTCCATTAATCATTAATTAAGAAAATGCCCTGCAGGCTTGCCTCCAGTCTGATCTTATGGAAGTATTTTCTTAATTGAGGTTCCCTTCTCTCAGATGACTTTAGCTTGTGTCAAGTTGACATAAAACTATCCAATATTGTACTGTAAACTAAGAGTTTTTGCACAAAACAAAACAACAAAAACAGTTGCAGTGGGTGACAATAATTGCAAACTGTACGTCTGATAAGGGACTAGTATTTGTGACTGGATTAAAACACACCAAAAGGGCATAATGAAATGCCTAGTGAATGTGGCTGTGGTGGTGTGGCCAAAGACAATTAGATCACAAGGGCTGTAACTACTCAATGGATGAGTCTTTTGAGCTATACTATGATGACAGTTTTGAGAACTGATGGGAGACAGGTCTTAGGGAGAGAAGGTGACCAGTGGTATGTCCTTGGAGCTATAACTCAGTCTGGTTCTTTCCCATGTCCCCTTTCTCTCTGCTTCCTCTGTGACTTGAGCCATAGCACCTGCCACCATGATACCCTGTCCACCTACATAGGACCAAACAACCATGAGCTAAAGTCTTTGGATCCATAAACCAAAACAAACATTTTCTCCCTCTGAGTTGTTCTTTCTGGTATTTTGGTCATGCTGGCATAAAATGACGTATCAAACCCTCATGCTGTACACCTGAAAGGCATAATATTTTATTTGCCCATTGCACTCCAATAAAACTGGAAAACAGACAGGTGTGGGGTGAGGTAGGGGGCATTATCAAGAGCAGTCTCAAGACTCTGAGAACTCCGGCTACTCTGATGATAATCTTTTCTACTTTCCAATTACTTGTGGATTGTTTCCTCACCCGTTGAACCTTCTAAAGTAGCTGACAAAAATTTGGGTTTCAAGCAAGTTCTTTGATGAGCTCAATTAGCCATCAAAAGGTGAATAGGGAATGGATGTGAGAGGTTACCTGTGTGTGAACAGGGAGAGAATGAGCCAGGAGGAAGATTTAAGGAAAGAAGCAATGCGTGGGAGACTTGCTACATGATTCTTAGTGTATGGATCTCAGGAGGACATGTAAGTTGAGGTTCCATTGTCAGTGGAGCCCAGAAAGACATGGTGCCCTCACAGCCCAGGCTATAAATTGGCTAACTTGTCTGAGAACAAATGAGATTGAATTTGTACAATTCACTGTTTTAAATGGTGTCCATTGAGACTGAATGCAGTCTTAGGTGGATACCATAGATAATGTAGCTAGTTCACCTTCTTCACTCTAGAAAGGAGATTTCTATACAACAGGGCTAAACTATGACATTAGTATTCTAACATGGTATTAATATCTCAAGTATATTGTGTCTTAATCTCTTGAATCTTAATACTGTTTTGTTCATGGCATCCTGCTGCTGAACTGAATTTAGCGTGTTGAAGACAGCATCTGGTCTAGTCAATGGGGCTTGAGAAATCCATAAAGCCTATATTCTACAGCATTTGAACTAATCTCTGTGATACCAAAATCTTTAAGAATATAAACAAATAAACAAGTAAATAAAGGAGGTGGAGATGTTTGGATTTTAAAATGAATTTGTATTTAAATTGTCTTTAAGTCAAATAGCATAGAGAGGAATATTTCTACAAGTGAGCACAAAGGGAAGGGAAACGGAATGCACTGAGGAGGTAGACAAAGAATGAAACAGCATGTTTCAACTCAGAGGCAGAGGGATGCTAAGAAACATCTTTAATCCCTGTCTATTTTCTACCCATATTCTTTCCTATTGCAGCTAGCTATTTAAACTTCCCATTCTAGTGCATTACCTCCTTTTCTTTCTTTTCCTTTCCCCTTTCCCTTTTCTTTTCTTTCTCATCCCCCCTCCTCCACTCCAACCTGGGTTCTGTCTTTCTTCACTTTCATTATTTTGCTTTGCGATAGAGGATTTAAATATTTGTCAGTATATCCAAAAGTGTGATAAGTAAAAAGAATGGGTAAATATGGCTTAGACTACCTGTGAAACACATCAAATAATTTCTACTGCTCCTTACAGTTTAATTCTTTTCTACAATAATTACATAGTACCTAGGCTGAGGGGACTGTACTAAGAACAAGGGACAGAAAGAGGAATACAACATTTTGTATTTAAAAATTGTATTCCAGCACATTTAATTCTGAGGCTTATTGACTGCTTTCTTTTGCTCGAGAGAACTGGCATATTTTTATTTGTATGCTTTTCACCTAATGTTTTCTGAAGTTTCTGGAGCAGCATCAGAGGACTAAATAATGAAAGTTTAGCTAGGATGGCAGCCACTGTTCTCTTGCTTGGAACAGGAAGTCTTCCTCAGAGGAACTCTATATGCCTAGCATGACCTTGGCATTTCAAATTATAGCATGGTGCCATAATTAAACTCTATCCTCCTGCAATCAGAACAGAAAGATAAGATTAAGTCAGGCCAAGACTTCCCTTCTTGTCCTTATTGTAACTATCCTCCTCCTCAACATTTCACAGTAAGGAACCAGATATGGAAGCACAGGGTAGATTTTCTGAGTTTGTCACCTCTACTGTGTTAGGGTGAGGTGGCTGCGGTGGAAGTGGTTCTCAGGACCAGAGATGTGGTCATGGTGTTGATAGTGGTCATCAGGACTTTCTACCTCAAACATTGTCTCTTTAGCCTCTTTCTTCTCTATTCTCCTCTCTCCTGAAGCAACCATTGGCTATGTTTTGAAAGAGAGTCACCATACCATAATAGTGTTCCCTCCTTCTGGAACAAATCTCTCAAGGGCTTCCAGAGCATATGAAAGTATACTGTAGACAGAATTATATAAGCTATCATATTATTTGTTAGTTTTCACATACAAGTTTTAAGTTCATTTTAACTCAGTGTCAAATACAAACTTAGTTTAAGGAGTCAAAGACTGACAGAAAATATCGGCAATTCCATCCTTTCCCATTTCCTGCTCTGCAGAGATAAATCCTTTCAACACTTTTGAGCTTTTGTAACTTACCTTTATATCTCCTTCCTTATTATGTTTATTTATTATTATTTATTTAATTATGTGTGTGTGTGTGAGTGTTGTGTGTGTTTGGTGTGTGCGTTGCATGATATGTGTGGAGGTCTGAGGACAGGTTGTTGGATAGAACTCAGGTCTTTAGGCCTCAAAGCAGGCACCACTGCCCAATGAGCCATCTTGTTGACCCAGCTAACTCTGTGTGTCTAACATGACCTAAAGCTGCTACAGTTCTAGTCCTAGAGGATTTCTGTTTTCATTAGCTATCGATCTAGTACTTTGGATGTCAAGTCTGCAACTCTCTCTCTATCTCTCTTCAATTTAAATTTTTATTCTTTTTGAGAATCCTATATATGAGTAATGTATTATTTATTTATTTTCTCTACACCCCTCCTTTTAACTCCTACTGTGCCCTTTCAATCCCTCTTAAATCCCTGGTCTCTTCTTTAACCATCACTGCTACATTGAAGGGATTAAAGTAACTCCATCTTGTCCTGACTTCATTTTGTGTCTGCTTAGACACTTCTCTGTCCTCTATCCCACCAACAACAGCACATTTGGAATTTCCATGACCCTGACCATGGTCAAGGCATATTAACCAGAATAGTTAATGTTTATACAAACTTAAAATGTCTGAAGGCATAAGTCAAAGTAATTGTCATATTGTGTCTGAAATACCTACTCTGTTCTATCAAAACAAATGTTGTAAGGTTACTTCCACCTTTATTTAACATTGATATAATTGTGTAGTTTTTATGGAGTGTGACTTCAAAAAAGTTGCACCCCCCCCAAGCTTCGGCACCAAGAGACTTTGAGCTATGAGCCAAAATCTAAGGACTATACTCTTAACTGGTTCAATCAGTTTGTTGACTGTGTCTTTCTTTAGTGGATTTATTGTGGAATATATATGCTTTTATGTCTTAGGGTTACTATTGTTGTGATCTAACACAACCAAAAACAATTTGGTGAGGGAAGGGTTTATTTGGCTTATATTTCCGCTTCACGGTTCATCACTGAAGGAAATCAGGGCAGGAATGTGGAGGCAGGAGCTGATGGGGAGTGCTGTTTAGTGGCTTGCTCAGTCAGCTTTCTTATAGCATCCAGTTCCACCGGCATAGGGGTGGCAGCATTCTCAATGGGCTGGACCTTTCCCATATCAAAAATTAAGAAAATGCCCTACAGACTTGCCTACAGTCCAATCTTATGGAGGCAATTTCTCAATTGAGGTACCCTCCTCTACAATGACTCTAGTTTGTGTCAAATTGGCATAAAAACTAGCCAGCACAATATGTATGTATACAAACACATGTACAATCTACTGAGTCTGTTTAGCATTCTTCATATGTAGATGTGTTTCTGTTTAGGACTGACCACTTGAGATCAGATAGCCTATCATGGGGCTCTTTGCTAGAGAAAAATGATTCTTTTGCTCTCAGTAGTCAGCGATTGCTTGCAGCTCTTCTTCTAAGGGTGGAGCCTTGTGGGATGCCCATCCCCCAAGTCCACATCTCTACTTTATTTCACTTCAGTCTTCCTAGTTTTGTGTTGGGTCAAGATGTAAATTCTTAACGGTGGAGCCTGAGGAAAGGTCTGCTGGGATATGTATTAAAAACAGAAGTTTCTCAGCCTACATCAGAGATTTGGTCACTGCTATTTCAAACAGATGCCTACTCGTATCCAAGTGCAGTCTTCTGCACTTTGTCTGATTGAATTTTCTCTTCTCCCGTGCCCCCGTGAATCACTTTAAGTAACCTGCTCAGTGGTTCTGGAGTTGAACTGGAAGTGACACAGAGTGAGTTCCCATGGACAAACTCCTGACTTGGGCTGGATCAGGAGATAGAAAACAAATAGCCTCCTTTATTTTGCCTGATAAATCTGAAGGTCTAACTACCTGGTATTTTAGAAACCCAAGTGAAACGAAGTTACGGATGCTCATGGGGACAAACAGCACAGTAGTGAACTGACTTTCCTTGCCTTCCATTTCACCCATTTATTGTCTTTCACATTCCCATAGTAACTACTGCTTTGAAGGCTGTGTTTTTGGGCAAACACCATCTACTACAGATCTTTGTGGAGAAATGATTGTCTCACTTTCATTTTCATTTCCGTTGCTGTGATAACATACCCAAACAGAAAGCTACTTAGGGATAAACAGTTTATTTTAGTTTTCAGTTCCAGGTTGCAGTCCATCCAAACAGGTAGTGTGTGTGTGAGAGTGTGTGTGTGTGTGTGTGTGTGTGTGTGTGAAAGAGAGAGATTATTTCCTGTGCTTTTTTTTTTCTTGTTTGTTTTCTAAAGAGAAAAAGAAAATGGGGGCATGGAGTTGGGGAGGTGGGGAGGATCTAGGAGAATTTGGGGGAGGGGAACCACTCTCATAATATATGAAAAAATATTTTCAATAATGTATTATTGAATATTGTAATATATTGTATTATTATAATAATAATGTACACACACGTACAGTCTCAAACAAACATAAAACCAGGAATGGCAAGGTAGCAGGAACTTGAAGCTGCTCATCAATCACATCCACAGTTAGGAGCAGAGAGCTATGAATGCCCTCAGGATTACTCTTCACTACCCTTATCCAATCCAGGTCCCCAAAGAGGGAATGCTGCTCTCTACTGTCAGGTCCTGAGTCTTCCCAGGTCCATCTAGATCATCAACACTCCCCCACAGACACACCCACAGGCCAACCTGATCAAGATGGCCCCTTACTTCACTTTCCAGATCACTCTAGGCTGTCTCAAGTGGACAACTGAAACCAAACATCACACACACAAGATGGAAGATGCAGTTCTTTCAGTTTCTTTCAGACACTGACTTAAAGACATGGCAGTTGGAGATGTAAAAACGATGCCAGAGAATTACAGAGTCAAGGACCCATCCAGGAATTAGGAGGGAAGTATCTGGAATGGCAAACCTGCCCTATGCTAGAACTGTCCTCTTTTGAATTTTTAGTTATGTGACTCTATCAGAGTGCTATCAAATTGCAGCTACCCAGGAGTTTCTGATTGCAGTGAACGAGTCCAGAATCACCTAGAGATCTTCCAGGGCTTTCTGCCTCCCTGGTGCGGATAAGAAAGGATTTTCTCTCAGATCCTAACCTTTGTATACAACTTTCTGCTGCTTGCAATGGCCTTATGATTCCCTCCTCTGCTTTCTCTTTTTATGCATTTTATGCTCGTTCTTTCCTCAAGATTCAATCAAGGTCTGCATTTGGTTTGGATAGGCTGCTTCTCCTTGCTAGTGTAATACTTTCCTGGAGTGCTTAAAACAGTATCACCATCTGTTATTTGTCTTTCCGTCTTCTCAATAGATGCTAATACTCCTGAAGACAGGGATTTTTTTCAGTTCTTGACAGTTGATTTTATGTTCACTAAACAATTGGGTGAAATTATTATGGGGATATTGGTAGAATGATAATATGAGCAAGTCACAGATTAGATGCAAAGTCAAGGTCACTTGACCTACCCCTTCTACTTCAAAGAAAACAAAAGGGACTGCATATAAAAATTAAGTAAGCTTTACTGTGTAAAAATAACTAAGACACTGTATAAAATGAATATGATGGTGTTATGTTTCATTTTTCCAAGCAAAGAAATACATTTTTCTTTCAATTATTTTTTCATACCAAATACTGGCAAAGAAACCTCAGAGTCAAGGTTTCTTGACACTTACTGAACTTTTAAAGTGTCTTTTGTCACCTAGTTGAACAGATAGATGGATAGATAGATACTACCAATAATCTTGGGCCAGTGGGGTGGCTTAGCAGGTGAGGGTGCCTGCGCCAAGCACCTGTTTGATGCTCTGTTTGTCACAGCACCAGAACATGCTCTACATAGTCATGATCAACCTTCCAAATGCTTCAGCCCTTTAATACAGTTCCTTACGTTGTGGTGACCCCCAATCAGAAAATTATTTTTGTTGTTACTTCACAACTGTAATTTTGCTACTGCCATGCATTGTAATATAAATATCAGTGTTTTAAGGTGGTCTCAGATGACCTCCGTGCAAAGGGTATTTGACCTCAAAGGGGATCTCGACCAACATGTTGAGAACCATTGCTTTGCATTCTTTTCCATGGTGGGCTAGGGCCCACCAGCACATGCTAATCTTTCTCCTGCCTGCTCCGTGAGCTCTGCTAGCAGAACACTTAAGGGAGAGGGCTATAAAGGAAGAGGCAAGAAAGGGCTATGCTCTTCCCATTGGTTTCCTCTTCCTGTTCCTGCCACACCAGCAGCAGAATGGCTCTTTGTTACAACAGCAACAATAGCTGGTTCTAGTAGCAGCTTATTTTCTTTCCATATACCATCACCTCCTCTTCCTCATAGATCTCCATACCTACGGAGTCTCCACCCTCTGGGATCTTTCTCTAGGTTCCCAAGATACTAGTACCCGTCAGACTCTACCCATTCCTCTGACTTTTGGATTTTGGTTCTAAAATAACTGTACTCATTCTGCAATTGCCATTTCTTTGTTATTTCAATGTTCTCTTATTTCCAGATTTTCATTCCATTTTCTTTCTCAAATTATTCTGTGTGAAGCATAAAGGTCCTCGACTGAAGCAGTATGAGTGTGAAACTTATGGCTACTCTCAGTTTCTGGCTGATGAATATTAGTAAGCCATGGACCAAGTGTTTTTGAATGATCTGTTATTAGAAGTGATTCTGGGAGATAGAGAGATGGATCAGAGGTTACGAGTTTATACTGTTCTTCCAGAGAATCTAAGTTCAGTTCCCAGCACACACATTGGGTAACTTACAACCAATTGTAACACCATCTCCAGGGTAATCAAATGCCTCTGGCACCTACAGGCACCAAAACTTGTGTGAACAAACTCCTACAGATACCCTCCCACACACATAACTAAAAATAGTTAAATAATTCTTTAAAAGAAGTACTTCCAGAGCTCATGAGTAACCCACACCCTCCTCAGTCCCCAAAAGGAATATTGAAGAAGTAAATGAGGTTAGGGTTCAAGAGAAGTCTCATTCCCAACCAAGTTCACTTAGGATTATCCATCTCCTTGGTCTGTTTGTCCTAGAATAACGCAAAGAAAAAGATTTCTGGTCTCGGATAAACAGAAGCAAAGCTATATGGCACTCCCATATATGGGTTGTTCTTTATTGGGAAGGGAGAGGCTGAACTAGTGTGTAGTGAGTTAGAAAGTAAGATTAAAAAGAAGAGTTTCTGCCAAGGAAGTCTCAAGGCATACATAGATCCCACGATCCAGGGATGGTTTGTAACAGCTTAGGGTGTGTCCTCTTACATCTTAGTCTGTACTGCTAAGTAGGGTACGAGGGAAACTTCATAGTTTAAGTCAAAGCTAAATTTGATTTGCAGAGAGAGGTGCTTATGAGTGCCCACCCGTAAACTAGAGAGTGGATATGAGAAGTTAGGGAGATAGGGAAGCATTTTTTGCTGAGCATCTCCTATGTACCAGTCATGGAACTACTTGAATGGAAAAGCTTTCCATTTTGAGATAATTACAGATATATATGCTGCTATAAGAACAAACACAGAGAGACCTCTTGTAATATCTTACTGTTTCTATCCTTCCATGAAACTTAGAATTAGTAGGGGATGACATGAAATAAAGCTAGGCCAGTGAAATCAGTGAAATGGCTCGGTGGCTAAAGGTTCTTGCTGCCAAGACTGACAACCTATATTTGATACCCAAAGCCCACATGGTAAAATGAGAGAAAGAACTCCCCTAAGTTGAATTGACTCCATCAAGTGTCTTTCTGACCACCGTACTAGTTCTCTCTCTCTCTCTCTCTCTCTCTCTCTCTCTCTCTCTCTCTTTCTCTCCTCTGTTCTATTACTGTGAAGAGACACTGTAACCAGGATAACTCTTCCAAGAGAAAACATTTAACTGGAGGTTTGCTTACAGTTTCAGAGGGTTAGTCCATTATTATCATGGGGGCTTGGAGCATGTCATCATGCATGCTGGCTGCTAGAGCAGAAGCAGGAGCTGAGAGCTACATCCTGATTCAGAGAGAGGGGGGGGAGGAGAGAGAGCTACTCCTGGGCCTGCCTTGGGCTTTTGAAACTTCAAAGCCCACTCTCAGTGCTATTCTTCCCCCCAAAAAGCTATTTGAAATCCTTCTCAAAGAGTGCCACTCCCTGGTGACTAAGCCCTCAAATATATGAGCCTATGAGAACCATTCTCATTCAAACCATCTCCTCTCCCTCCAACCTAAAAAGATAAAATCCTTTATAGATATATATAACAAAATAAACTGCAAATGAAACCTGAATCACAAAAGAAAATACAAAGCCAAAGTGTAGGAGCATCCATCTTTATTTCTGTGCTTTGATTGGTTAAATAAAGACTCTGCCTGGCTTGTAAGATAGGTCAGCCCTTAGGTGGGCAGAGTAGACAGAACGGAAATTCTGGGAAGAGAGAAGGAAGTGTGTCAGTTGCCATGAGGCTCCCGCCGCAGATGGATGTACCTTAGAACTGTCCAGTAAGATCACCACCTCGTGGTGACACATAGATTTTTATAATGGGTTAGTTTAGATGTGAGAGCTAGCCAAGAAAAGGCTGGAAATAATGGGCCAGGCAGAGTTTAAATGAATATAATTCTCATGTGGTTATTTCGGGCATAAACAAGCAACCAGCGGCTGAGCTGGCCGGCAGCTGGGGGTTGGGAGCTGGGTGCCAGGAATACCACCCACACCTCTCTCCTACTTACAACACCAAAGTTAATAGATTAAGGGCTTATTTCTAAAGTATTATTAGAGCTAAAATGAATTTAATAATATAAGCCAAAACCTAGCAGCTCTGTTGGGAAGAAGGATGTTTGACTACATACAAATAAAAACTACTGAGTGGGAAGATGCATCAAATACTTTAAAAACAAAACAGAACGGAAACACATACTGGCAACATTTGTGGAAGAGAGCTGATTTCCTTTGTAAGATGTTGTATGGAATCGGGAGGGGAAGGACCAATGACCTGTAGAAAGGGAACTGAACACAGCAACACTTCACATAAACAACCGATGTATGAAATAATTCTTACCTGACTTCTAGCCAATAATTTGCTAATTAAAATATTACCAGGGTATCACATTTATCCTCTTGTGTTGCTATAGAGTTAGGTATAACTATTATGAGAGGGTGGAGAAAAGATGCTGGTGCATGAAGATTATAATTGGTATGTTATAAAAAGAAAACAAAGGAGGAAAACAGGTGTGACACAAGAGTGCCTTTGTAGCGAAGTCTCTGCTGGGTAAAAAATGGGTCGACCCTTTACCATAGTTGTGTTATCCATTGGTTGGCTCACTCTAGACTCAAGAGCTGGGGCAAATCTTAGAAACTGTAGTCTATCAGGTCATCCTACCCTTTATAGCTGGCAAGTTCTCTCTTGAAGGGTTCAGAAGGGTAAGCTAATATAAATCCCTTTGTATGCAATAACAATGCATGCATGTGCACATATATGCAGAAACATTCAGACAAAAGCACAAGCAATGGGTGACTGCATTGTTTTGAGTAGTAGGATTTGTGAGAGGATATTATGGTTTTGCATATGTGTGCATAAGGTATATGGGCATGTGTGTAGTGGGAGCACATGGGTGTGAGTTTGTGCAAGTGTGTGTAGGCTAGAGAGGTTGATCCTGGGTGTCCTCAATCACTGTCTCTTGTTGAACCAGAATCTTTGATTTGGTGAGTCTTGGTAGCCAGCTTATGCCTCAGATGCCCTGTTTCCACTTCCTGAATGCTGGGATACAGATTACAGGCAAGATGCCATGCCTGCCTGGCTCTTTTGTGGGTGCTAGGATTCGAATTCTTGTCCTCACACTTGTTAAACAAGCACTTTCTCCACTGGGTTGTCTCCCCAACCTCTAATATTACTTTTTAATAACATGCTACTGTACAACAGAAATACTTTAACAAGCATGTCATACTATCTAACTATCATTAGCAGTTGTTGATGACTTCAGTAATAGTTTCCAGGAGTACTGAGGCGTCTCCATTCAGAGGCCAAGTGTGTCATGTTCAGAGTTAGTTAACCTTTCACCTGTTGAGAGATCTTCCCTGCTCTTTCTGCCTAGGTTTCTTTCTGCCATATCTTAACCATCATAGTTATCCTGTGTCATTCTATCCATGATAATTACTGCAATTAGGAATTCTGACCTATTTGTTTGCATACTTACCTCTTGTCTTTTCTCACTATGAAATCAATTCCAAGTGAACAAGACTTAGTATCTTGCTATCACTCTACTCCTTCCTACCAACTGAGTTTCTGGTGTATAGCAAATGCTCAGTAAATATTTGTTGGATGGTTGCATAAATTGTAAATAACATTAAAAATGACTAGGACTACATATTGACCAGTTTCATTTAGAACACAAATTGAGTTTCTGGCTTCATTCTCTCTCTCTCTCTCTCTCTCTCTCTCTCTCTCTCTCCAATGCACAATCAGTGGCTGCTCTATAGAAGACCTATGCTATAAATGAGAGCAAAATAATGTTTATGCTGTCCTCATGGAACTTAAAGCTAATTGGTAGGAATAGAAACGTGGGTCTTGACTAGTTAGTCTACTATTGGCTGAGGAGTCCCTCAACCAGGAGAGGTCAAGTTACCATGAGGGAAGTAGTGGTGCTGTTTCAATAGCTGGTGGGGTACAAGGAGTTCCTGCTCCTGCATATTGAAAGACAATCTTAGAAACCACCTTCACCTCTTAACTACTGGGATATACCCCCACGCAGGGAGGAATCTTGTGTGTTATCTGTCTTCTGCCGGGTTTTCTCTCCCATATGGATTCTATGGCTCCCCTTGAGCTGTAGTGCATGGCGGGACTGCTGCCATAAATGCCAGCTGGCTTGTGGGCCCCATTTCTCACCTTCTTTCTGCCAACCCCATTTCAGAGAGCTGGGCCTGCTTCCCAATTATCCAGCCTTATCTCAGAGTACATCCTCCCAAACACAATTCTCCTTAGAATGGGAGAAGGGATATAATCAGGATAGAACTTTTTTTTCTAATAATATTTGGATCTTTGGCCTGGAACCCTTTGCTAACAATGACTCATCTCTTTGAGTTAATATTTTACCCTCTTTTGGTATATTCTAATATCTCTAACAATAAAGAGGATATATTGAAATATTGAATTAATAAAGAAGGAGAAAACAAAAACATTTAAAATCTCAGTGTGAAAATGTGAATTAGGTACTAGAGTATGGCTTTTGGGTTATAGATATTCAGAAATGAAGGGGATCCTGTGTGTGTGTGTCCATTCTTTTTGGTTTTTTTTTTGTTTTGTTTTTTTGGGGCGGGATAGAGACAGTGATCTCACAGAAAGTGAAGTGGTTTGATTGTAGTCATGATCAAGGTTCCTGAATCCCACCTGCCTCTGGAAGTGAAGGACTGAGCCTATTGAGTGTTAAGTGGACAGCCTTAGGGAGGCCATCAGCAGGTTGGGTCACTGAGCACTTAGACTCAGGAGGTTAG
>JAQHUG010000033.1:5507184-5539411 GCA_028555095.1 Dicrostonyx torquatus | reverse complement strand
CTCAGAGTGAGCTGCCATGAAGCCGCCAGGATCAGACATGCTGAATCTTCCCGGTAAGCCCACTACCTCATGGTGATTTACAGACTATTAAAAATGGGTTGAAATAAGATGTGAGAATTAGCCAATAGAGGCTAGAACTAATGGCCAGGCAGTATGTTAAATGAATCCAGTTTGTGTGTAATTATTTCAAATGTAAGCTAGCACAGCGACCCGTAGCCAGGAGGGACAAAGGGCTAGCGCTCCTCTCAGGTGCTGGGAACACAGCCGCCCCATTACCACAATGTAGGGGTCTTAGTTCACATTAGAGAAATAGTGACTGGGTCCTAGTTTTATTATTGGTCATGAAACAGTATATCTTTAAGTAGTAGTTTATGCATTCCTAAGAGACAGATGGCAAAAGTATCTACTTCATAGAATTATAAAGATTAAATGAGATAAAGTAGTAAGGCACTTAGCAAAATCCTTGGCTCATATCAAGAACTTGATAAACACTGGCTATTTAAAGTGGGGTTATTAAAGAAGGATTTTTCCTACCAAATGCTGTTATGAACAGCTCTCCTGATACCTGAGATACTGGACCAGACAGCACCCTCTCAGCTCTACCTTTCTGTTTGTTTAAATGTTCATATCCTCAAAAATAACTTGACAATTCCTTTTACCTACCTTCTTCAAAATGTGAGACAATTAATCTTAGGTGAGACACTGAGTCCTGGGGTATCTTTAAATCCTGATAGTTTTGGAGAGCATGAAAGAGGTAGAGGAGATTCATGCAGGTGAAACGTTAAGATTTTGTGATCCTTAAAGCTATTCCCTACCTCTTTCTCTTGACATGGCCTGACTTTCCATTGGCTGGAATACAGCAAGTTAGAACCTGAGCCTTTGAAGACCACAGTGTTCCTTAACATGTTTGGAGAAGTTACTGAGTGGTTCTAACTTGCTGTCTTGCTCTTCTATTCTTAAAGGCTAAAGAGAGGTGTCATATTTTTCTCCCTATCTTGCTTCAGGAGCAGCTACAGGCTCAGAACTTACGTCAAAAAACTGAAGAAGTCATAAGACCTAGTGATGAAGCTACTACTATTGTTTAGCTAAATGTACATAATGTGCCCACCAAACTGTCTTCTGAGTGATTATGCTTCTGTCCATAGGTTAGTGATTCTATCAACTTTGTGCAGAGAAGTTTCTGTTTGTTATGGGCAGTGATTAACTCAGAGATTCATAGCTGGTTAAAGTGTCAAGTATTGGAGGAGGCTGTTTGTTTGTTCCCAGTAGCTCAGACCCAAAATAATCACACAAAACTATATTATTTAAATCACTGCTTGACCTATTAGCTCTAGCTTCTTATTGGCTAGCTCTTACATCTTAATTTAACCCATTTCTATTAATCTGTGTATCGCCACATGACTGTTGCTTATCAGCAAGTTTCTATCTGGTGTCTGTCTCTGGCAGGGCTACATGGCTTCTCCTTGACTCTGCCTACTCTCTCTACATATCTCTTCCAACTTCGCTATATTCTGTTAAGCCATTGGCCGAAAGCAGTTTCTTTATTCATTAACCAATAAAAGCAACACATATCCAGAAGGACTTCCCACACCACTCAAAAATAAGTTACTTTTAGCACTTAGTCCTAAATGGGATGTTCACAGCATCTCCTCCAAGGCTCATGGGACATCATGAAAAGGGGACAGAAAGAGTAAGAGCCAGAGGAAGAGGTATGGAACTCTCTTTTGGGGAGGCATGAAAATTTCACTCAGGAACTCACAGCATCTGCTCACCTGCATAAAGTCTGCACAAGACTGGACCCGCAAACATCCTATCAGGGACTGGGAAAAGGTTCGGAAGTCCCCATTACTTCCTGCGGCATTACTGGCTGCTAATGGTTGGCAGGTGAAAAGGAGACATTTAACTTAGTGGAGTGGCCACTATGAGGTTTCCTGTGCTCCTATAAAAAACAGCCCACCCATGAGTATGTAAATAACTCTATTGAGAAAAGTCACTGGACTACTGCAACAAACAAAAGGCTTGAAAAGAGAAGGGGACTTACTTGGAAGAGAAAGGAGATTAGTGTAAATTGGAGGGGGACAAGAGGATATGATCAGATACATTATAAACATGTATTAAAATTATATAATGGAGCCTCTTATTGTGTAAAATATATCCTAATTAAATCCTTTAAATGATAAACAAATCTGCGTTCTCAGAGAAAAAGCAGTTCTGGTAGTCAGGGTAAGATAAACTGCCACAATAAACTACCCATATGATTGGTTTCTAGTCCTTTAGTCCACTTTTAACACCATAAGACTTTCTGAAGATCCGTGGAGTCATCTGGAAAGTTTAGAATGCAAATTTCTTAGCTCTGCCCATAGAGAGCAAAATATGGTAGATTCAGAGTAGAGACTTGAAATAAGAATTTCTAATGAGCTCCGATGTGTAATTTTGCATTAGAGTAATTTGTACCAGATGGAACTATATATACTGAACTGGCATATACATCAAGGTGTCAGTTACAAAGTTAACAAAACCCATCTCTCTTTTGTATTTTTAATTCTGCTTTGGTGCAAATATCTCCTTTTCCTAAAGTTGAGATATATTTCAGTGCTTAAAAGGATGAATAGGACAGAACCAGAGAATTTACAGAGTAGCTTCCATTGTTACAATATCATGAGTGAGGGACAGTGAACTGGCTCAGTGGGTAAAAGTGCTTGCTAATACACCTAGTGATTTGAGTTCACCCTGGGATTCACATGGTGGAAGAAGAAAGCTGACTCCTGAAAGTTGTCCTATAACTAACCACACATGAACCATGACATGCACACAAATAAGTAAATCAATAAAGTAATCAGAATATATTGTATGACATTCTCAAAGAAAATAAAAATGCTGAAAATGTAATAAAAAGTTTAAAATATGATATGCGAAAAAGGTACAAATACTATTAACTTTTGGAAATAGTAGGAAAGTAGAAATAAAAGGCACACACATATTCAAATATCTGTAAAAAAGAACACAGAAACCAAAGACCTTGGTATAATATTGGGTATAGCTATGTAAAGTAGAAGCAGCTGTGAAGGGAAAGGTAATCTTTTGTGTTTTTCTTTGAAAATATTCTGTCTCTTAAACTATATTAATATTCTAATATTCCAAAAAGAATATAAATTTGGCAAGAGTAAACTCCTAGAATTGAATACAAGTGGAAACATTTGAGTTGAGCTTTAGATTCAAGTTAATAATATGAACAAAAAGATTCCAATTGAGAAAAAAATTGGAATTGTATGCCATCATTGGAGGCATATTTTCTAAAGACAAAATTCTTTGTTGGTATGACATCATTTGAAACCATTTTCTGTGTTTTAGAACTGAATAAATGAGCAAATATGTGAGTGTTTTAGGGAAAGGGTTTTTATCATAGAAGAAACAAATGTAGAAAGGGGGAAAGAAAAGAACCCCACTGTATTGGATCTTAGTGGAAGGCATCAGTGTGAACTCCTGACTTCATCAGAACATATATTTACTCGTTGGGTATAATGAAAGGCATGAAAGATTATATACCCAGGAGCAAGGAATGCCTTTGTCATCCTTACCATGGTTTCTGACTACCACCTCCCAGTCAAAGGAATGATTAAAAAAAAAAACCTGCTCTATGAAATGAACAACAAGGTCTATCACAGCACAAAGTTGCACCAAAAAGAAAAAAGAAGTGCTCAAACATTCACACACACACGCATGCACACACACATATGAAAACAAACCCACATATCCAGAAGCTAGGTTGAAGGAGGGATGTCTACTGGCTAAATTTGGGACAGCTGAGATGTCAAAACAACCCGGAGAATGCCTTACAAGCCATTTATTCTTCAAAATGCATGTTCATAATGGTACCAACAATATTGGAGATGAACAGAGAGAAGCAAGATAAGTTTACCTCTACAGAGAATCATAAAAGCAGAAATAATGGGAAATTATAATTTTCTAGGCCTGTGGATCAAAATTACAATAATTGATTCAAGCAAGTCATCAAAGCATGCTAAAATTATTGAATAAAATATTGGTCTTTGGCTGGGGAAGAGTTCAGTGGTACAGTGCTTGCTTAGCATATAAAAGGCACAGATTCAATATCAGCATTGCACAAAACAAGTCTTTAGAACTATCCACTTTCAAAAATACTTATTTTCTTTAGAGAAGAATATCCTATATCTGCAACAGAGGAATCAGGCAGAATTACTTGAACCACATGATTAAATTTACAATTGCTGCATTTGACAAACAAATAACACATGCCTCCTGATATACTAGGAAGGACATAATGTCTTGCTGAAAATGTTTAATCATATTCTAGTCACAATGAAGTGATGAAATAAATTCAAACTGACAAGTGGTTTGAAAAACAAGTGTTCTTAAAGAAAAAGAAAACTAAGACACTGTTTTAAAAAATTACGCAAGAGACAAGGCTAGTAAATATGCCGAATTCTTGACTGGTCCTGGGTTTTTCAAAATGTCATCAGAAGACATTATTTAGACAACTTGGAAAATTAATCAAGGAAACTATGTCATGGAACAATATATAGCAGGGCTACAATTTTCTGAAAATGATAAATTCTGTGACTAAATATAGGGAATGACCTATTCTCATGAAATCTATACCATAATATTTAGGACTGAAGAATTCTGATGTTTGTCATTTAATAGTTTGGCACAGAGAAAAAAAGAGGAATGTGATAAAAATATTAACAACTACTGAACCTAAGCAAATAGTAGCATGTATTTATGTTATTACTGTTGCAACATTTTGGGTATTTGAAATTTTTCAAAATACAAAATCTGGGCTTTAGGGTATTGTTGGTTACAATCTATAGTATTACCAGAGTACTGGGATAGACATGTGCCTCTTAATAGCTGCACCGCTTAATTACTTTCTGTCTCTATGGTTGACTGTATCCCATCCCCCACACCTCACCAAGATGTGCTTGTCTAGGTCCTGTAGCAGAGGAGCTAGCTGGGAGTTTGGTGAGTGCTCTCTGTCTAATATCTCAGAGGGATATTTCCCACTCAAAGGTATATCCAGAGAGCCAACAGAGTATTATTGCAGTTCTGGGATAAGATCATCTTTTTATGATAGTAATTTGTTACACTAGTTTGCCACATGTCTGCTGCTTCCTTGTTAATCCAATAATCTATATGAGAAAAGCAATTTGACTTACCTCCTTCCCATCTGCCGCCCATCATCCAATCTATATCTTAACTATCAGTGATTTATTAGTGGCGTCTGTGCATCTCTGTCCCATTGGCAGCCCCCTTTTCAGGTTCCTACTTGGATACACTCCCTGAGTGTGTTAGAAGGCAAACTCAGCATAGAGATTAAAAGCAGCAAAGGGAACGACAAACGGAGCTGCGGTTCCAGGTTGCTCATGTCAAACAATTAACATGTATGCACATACATGTGCTAAGAAGTCTATTTCAGACCTACTCTTAAGAAATGTTTGAAACGGGACATTTTTCATCATAAACCTGATTATTTTGGCAGGTTGGAATTAGTTATTGGCGCCAGCGTCTCAATTCAGTGTTGCACTTCTCCCTTGAAACTCCTGGATGTCCATTCACGTGAACCTGGACCATGGATTCTTTCCTGCAGAGATCAAAGAATAGGTGGCTACAGGGAAGATGTGCCAGAGCTGATCTGAAGAATGGATTCTGTCTTTAATAATGTGAGCCTTGTTCTCTGCCCATCAGAGCACTGACTGTGGTTGCTGAGCTTCCCTTTTCTCCAGTCACCCTGGACTACTCAGAAACACAATAGCTCCAGGATGACATTCCAGAGGAGGAACCTGATGGTTTTGGCCAGGGAGAAATGACATGCAGAGCAGTGCTTGGCTGTCTTCTGTGAACTGAACGTGCCTTTCATGTAGATTTCACATGGCCCGACACAAAAGTGTGGTAAGCACGAATGTGGGTGTCCATGCAGGACCCACCCCTTACATTGTCTATCTACAGTGTCTGTGAAGTAGGAGTCCATATTGGATAGTAGTTAAATCACTGGCTAAATTTGAACATTGACCATACAGTTTCTTATTTTTCTGAACTATGTAAAATTTATCTATTTTTTCATGTCTTAGTTATTTCTTTAACATAGGACTGTCGTTGCTCCTCATGACAATAATAACCCATTCAACTGTTCATTGTTTTCACTCTCCGTTTCTCATTTGGTGTACTCTGAGTTTTAATTCCTTAACTCCCATTTCCATAAGAAATTATTTTTTTCTCATAGAGTCCTGAGATCTGTTTTTGCTTTCCCTTAGCCTTTATATGGTATGTTTGGGTGTTTTAAAACTTCTACCTCATGGTAATTCCCCTATCGTCATGCCAGGCAGTGACTCTCCAATCCCTGCTGAGTAAGTGACAATAGATAATGGGAAGAATGAGCTGCCAATACATTCGAGGGTGTTTTCTAGAGCTTATGGGCTTTAGGGGATAGACAGTGAAAACAGACAATTGTTCCTGTTCTACCATTAAATCATCATCACTTTCATTCCAAAAGTCACCTTAGGTTGTCATCTTGCAAGTAACTAAAAATGTGCTGTGTGGGATAATAGTTCTGAACCTCATGCATTCCATTTTTGAAGTGGCTACAGGTATAAATAGCTTGTCCTCATGAACTAAATGCCAACTGTAAAGGATGGGAATTGCCCAGCGATGTTCCTACTCCCCCTGTGGTTTCAGCACAGTGCATTGTATTCAGGAAGTGCTTGATAAGAGCCAGAGAAGTTTTGTGATTGCAATTTTATATTTTTGCTATGCTTTCTTTTTCTTGAGTCATTTTCTTTCAGAACCCTACATTATGAAACCTTTTCTCCTGTCAAGGAGTTGCATTTCTTCATAAAGAAATCATCTCCTTCCATCTTTGCTTAATTAACAGCCTTTTCCAGCAGTTTTCTCCCCTTCTGACAGTTTCCCACTATTGTCTGTCTGCAGCTGTTCACAGTTGAGAAGCTGAGTAGACATGCTAATGAGAGCCTGGTGTGTGGGAAGAGCACCTCCATTTTTTCCTGGACTGGCCAGGCAGCCTGTTCCTACTTAATCTTTCTAAAATAAGCTTTACTTGGCAGTCAGGGGCTGGGTTATTTGCAGTTTTATTCTGTGGAGGAAGTTCTTGCTTGCACTAGTTATCTGTGTTTCTATTTAGGCACAAACAAACACCCTCATGCTCCAAAATGCCTCCTGTCTACACCACACATCAAATGCCAGAGCCAACCTAGCTCATGAACTTGTCCAAATGACAGAGAATCAGCTTACATTACAGGCTTTTTCTATTAATCAGCTAACACAGTAAGATCGCCTGCTTTTTTCTGATCCATCTCCATTTCTTTCTACATGGTTCTTAGTTGTACTCTAACAATCAAAAGACAGTTGTGTCGTGGAACAGATTGTGGTCCTTGCAACTGTCTTTAGGATTATGGCTGAGAAGGAATATTTCCATTTGGGGATGTTGAGCACTTTGCCGGTGTTTATCTCCTCTTCCCAGAGGCTTTGAGACAATGATATTGACAGCCAAGAAAGGTTACAGGGGTGTCTAAATTTCCTTGTGTCTAGGATGACAGTCTGCAGCACTGATCTGAAATTCTCATTCTGAGTCATGTATTTCACGGAGTAGGAGGAAATCAAGCTCGTTAATCCCTCTTCGATGTTTTGCAGCTGTTAGGACTTCGTGACCTTTACACAAAGACACAGAGAATCTCACTGATCAGAGAGCAAGCTGGAGGGGACAGGTTGGAGGCCTGGAGAGATAGCATGCTTTCAACAAGATGCAAGGTGGTTGCCAACTGTCTTGTTGATTTGGGCAGTGTCTCAGTGAGCAAGAAATCTTTTAGTTTCCCAGGCTCTCCCAGGAATATTCTTTTTCCATGGAACTTTGAAGATGGATGTCTGACAGGAGAGGCGGGGTGAACTCTTTTTCTCTGTGTGATTTTTTTTTTTAAAAAAAAACATAACTACTTTATTCCTTAAAGATGACAAGAACTTGCAGAAGAAGCTGGAACTGTGGGGTTACTTTGCCCTTAGCATGTAAAAACTTAAACATCACATCTATATTACTCCTCCATAGAGAATAAAGGAATAAAGGATGGAAGGACTACGTTGCACATGTTTGTTTTATGTTCATAGAATGCTTTTTGGCAGGGGTGGTCTCATTCCAAGGAAGAAAGAAAACTTTGTTTAAGGGTATTACCAGTCATCTTCCCAAAATAGTTTCATCTATGGATATGATAGTGGTGCTAGTTTCTAATGGAATCTCATTACTATTATGGAATATATTCAACATGAAGAAGGCACCAATTTCATTTTATTGTCTCCTGAATTCTATCTTTTTCTTCCTTGAACTCTACCCCACATCTCAGCTATACTCCTTCCTGCTATGCCAATTCAGGTTAAATTGCTGGTGAGTGGTAGGCAGGTTTCATCATTTGCCTCAGCAGGAGTTCTTTGCTGAGTAAACCAACATGAAGAGTAACTCTTACATCTGGAGAAGTTGAAACTATGCACTGACAGAATCAGAATAGTTAACCCTGGTAATCAGTAGGTGATCCAATAATTTTGACTTAGAAAGCAAACAAAGTATCGAATGGAGTAGGCTGATGCTTCTAAGAGGAACACATTCATTTACACTGAAGGAGGACATCCTGGCTGGAAACACCAGGCTATTTTGATTTCTTTGTATTACATATTGATTTTACCCACAGACTGTGAAACTAGATACAGATGGTTGGCTCAGTAAGTATCCCAGTACGTCTATGATGCAGGCTAATCTGTAGAAAATATAGAGAAAAGAAAGTGTGAGAATATATATCAGACCAGTTTACAGTGGGTATTTACACATCTCCCAATGAGAGTGTGAATTTGCTGGCTCTGGTACTGCCAACACCAAAGCCAAGGTAGAAATTCCAACAAATGCCACTTCTCTTTTGATGTCTCCTTAGCTCTGGCCCAGCTTCTTTTTGATCTGTCATCTAAACAAGTATTCAGATGCGTGTGGTTTCCCCTTGATGGCATCCTTTGGGGGTCTTTTTAGAAATGCATCTCCACAGACCCCACTCCTGATGTTCTGAATCAGACACTCTAAGTGCAGGGGTCTGTGAAAGTGGTTTAGCAAGTCCTTCAGATGACTTTGCTGTGTGCCTACCAAGGTCTACTATTCTGATATCAAGACTGTGTCCTTCACAAACCAGAATCTCCATCCCTTTCCCTACAGCCTGCATTTCTATCAGATCCCAGGGATTTTTAGGCCCACTGAAGTTCAATGGTACTGGACTATGTCCTTATTCATAGATGTAAACCAGCTTGGTTTACATGCCACCTACCTGCCAGTACTTCACCTCCTATGAAAGTCTCCTTAGTACTACTACCAATGTCTTCATGACCCTCAATCACTATTTTTCCTTCTGCTTTCACATCTTGTTATGTGCTCAACTATGTTTCACACAGATACTCATTCTTCCCTTTAGACATGTCATATTTTCGTGAAAACATTGAATATTTCTTCTTTGACTCCTTAATAGGTGATTTCACCTTTTTGGATGTTATTAAATGATAGAAACAGCCTTCAACAACTGCCCAGGATTCTGTCTTCACCTTATGGTTCTCATATGTGAATATATAAATATTCACATCTACATTCTTCCTTGGTCCTTTTAGCTCATACACTGTTGACCTCTAAACTTACGTCAGTCTTTACTAACTAATTATGGGATATTTAGAAATATCTTGCAGGCATTGTAAACTAAACATTAAAGCAATTCAACTTATCATCATTTCACTTCAACTTCCTTTTACTTTTATAGTTTTCTCACTGAGTTAGTGTAATCCCATCTTGAAGGTTGCAACTTATTCCTATTCTTTTTTCTTTATTTAAATGTTTTATTTTTAAAATTAGCTTACAAAGTAACAGGTTTTCACATGGCCTTCCATCATGCTCCATTTTGGTTGATTGCCCACTTCACCTTATCTCTCTGACTTCTTTCTTAATTGTAACCTTTGCCCTTATAATTTCTTTTCCATTTATTTCTTTTGAGGTGAAGATAGTAGAGCTTGAAGCCTTATTTCCCTCTTCCAAGTTTCATGGTCTTTGTCGGGACCAGCTTCAACAAAAATACCACTTGCCGGTAGGGGCACAGGGATCAGAAAAAATAGTAAAGAGGACAAAGATGTAAGAAAACTAATAAAACAGAAACATAGGATAGGATCGGGAGGGACTTCCAGTGAATACTGAAAACCCCTGTTTAATTTTCCAAACACTTTTATACCCCAATACAAAAGGGGGAAGAAGGCAACACAAGACTTGTTTAACATGATGCAAAGGACAACTGGAACAGTCAATAGCTTTAACACTTTGGGGCATCAAGTCGTTAGCATTCTGTTGTTTAGGCTGTGAAGCCACTCTAGAGCAAGTATCCTGAAGGCAGCCGTTCCCCCATGCAACCTCCTATTACAAAAGAAGGATCAGAAGTATGCTTGCATATTCTGACCATGTATCAGGATGGAGTGCATCTACCTGTAGGAACCATCTTAATGTCAGAAGAACCAAGTAACCACATCCTGAGTCAGGATGTGTAGCCATGGTTGTTGTCAACAATTTTTAGCAACCTCCAAACTCTCTGACTGTCAGACAAGGTAGAAATAGGCTCACATTTTTGGGCCTCTACGGGTTTCCTCTCCAATTTCTTGAGTTCTACCTATATTTACTACCACAGAGATATACATATTTAACAGGATAGTCTAGAATGAGCACATAGAAAGAATATAGAATGTCTTTCTGAGCCAGGATTACTTTGCTTCATAGTTCCTTCCAGTTTCTTGCAAATTTCATTTTTCTTTACAGTTAAATAAAATTCCATCGTATATATGCACTGCATTAACTGCATTATGTATCCATTTGTTGGTAGACATCTAGGTTGATTCCATTCTTCCAGCTCTTGCAAGTAAGCAGTGATAAGCAGATGTGCAAGTGTCTCTGTGGCAGGATGTAGTCTTGAGCATATGCCCAAGAGTGGTACAGTTGGGTCATACTGTTATTCCGTTTCTAGTTTTCGGGAATACTCAACATTCGTTTCCATAGTGGCTACACCAGTTTATGCTCCCACTAAGAGTAAGTAAGAGGTCTTTGCCCACATCCTTACCAACATTTGCTTTCTTGATTTCCTTCTCAGAAAATTCATTTTTGGTTTCTACAAAACCTATTTGTTTTTATACACTGATTTTGTATCCTGCTACTTTATTGTAAGTGTTTATCAGACCTAGATGGCTTTTGGTGGAATTCATGGGGTCTTTGAAGTACATAATCATGTCTTCTGCAAATTAGGCTAGCTTAACTTTGCCCACTTTTCATCACTTTTATATCTTTCTCTTGTTTTATTGTTCTAGCTAAGACTGTAAGCACTATATTGAATAACAGTAAACAGGATGGGTGCCCTTGTCTAGTTCCATATTTTAGTAGAAATAGTTTGATTTTCTTCATTTAGTATAATGTTGGCTACATGTGTTTCACGTATAGCTTTTATTATTTTGAAGTTTGTTCTGCCTAGTCCCAGATTCTTCAGGGCTGTTTCCATGATGGTGCATTGAACCATTGTCCAGTGTCTTTTTAGGCAATTTCTGTCATTAAGTCTATTAATATGCATCTTAGTTATAGTTTTTTATTGCTTCAAAAAACACCATGACCAAAAAGAAAATTGGAAAGGAAAAGGTTTATTTGGATTGCACATTATTACCACTGTTTAACACTGAAGGATCTTCTTAATGTGATCTTGAATTTATTTTGTATTTCACATCTATATTCAATAAGAAGGTTGATCTATAGGTTTTTGTCGTTATTTTGTTGTTGTTGTTGTCTTTATCCAGCTTTGGTATCAGGACTACTCTGGTTTTGTGGAATGAGCATGGATGGCAGTGCTCTTTCCTTTTCTATTTTATGGAACAGTTTGAGCTCTGGTATCTTCCTTGACCATTTGGTAGAATTTGACAGTAAATCCATCCAGCCCTGGACTTTTCTTTGTGTGGAGATTTTTGATTAGGTTCAGTCTCATGCTTGTTACGGACTGTTTAGGTTCTTTATTTCTCTGGCATTAATTTCAGTGGGTCATGCTTGAATAGAAATTTATCCATTTCTTCAGGCTTTTCCAACTTGTTGGAATTTCATTTTCTGAGAGCCTCTGGGCTTCACTAAATTCTGTTGTAACAACTCCCCTTTCTCCCACAATTCTCCATATTGTTCTATTTTGTTAACTTCTGTCTTGATCTTTATTATTTCTTACTACCTGATACATTTGAACTTGGCTTTTTTTGGCATTCTTTTTACATTTTATTTATTATTATTATCATTAACATTATTTGTGCCTGTGTGTGTGCGTGTGTGAGCATGTGTGTGTGTGTGTGTGTGTGTGTGTATACACGTGTGTGCACCTGTGTATGTGTACATGATAACAGGTGGCTGGGAACATAGGCCAACACTGTGGGGTCAGAAGACAGCTCTTCTTCCCACTTCATGTGGATTTTGGAGATTGAACTTTACATGCTGAGCCACCTTGTTGACCTTTGTTGGTTTCCTAAAGCTTTGAGTTACATCAACAGGTTATTTATTTCTGGTATCTCCAATTATTTTAATGTTAACACAGTTATAAACTCTGCTCTTAGGACAGCCTTAGTTGCTTCGGATTTCTGTAGGCTGTCTTCTGCTTTCATTTTCACCTGATTCTAGGAAGCTTTTCATCTTACCTACCCTGGTTTTTTCCACGATTCTGTTCACTTAGAAGCTTACTGTTCATTCAAGTATGCATAAGTTTTGCTATTGGTTTCTAGTTTTAGTCCACTGGGGTGTGACTGGGTGCAGGTGCTGGGGATTATTTTTTATTTTTTTCTATTTATAAGGCTTTATTTGTGGCCTATAGTGTGGTCTAAGTCAGAGAAACTTCTGTTTACCTCTGAAAACAATATATATTTTCTATCTGTTGGGAGGAATATTCAGACAGCTGTGAAGTTCAATTGATGTGTAATGTAGTTTAACTGGCTTCTTAGTTGCTTTTTAATTGGAAGACTTATACAGATACAAGAGTGTGATACTGAGGTACTTCATCTAGTATAATGTCTGTGCTCATGCTGCCTTTATGTCTTCTGGTGTTTGTTTCATGAAATTGAGGGCCTCATATACGGTACACAGATGTCTTAAGTATGTCCTCTTGATGAATTGTTCCTTTTATCAATACCTAGTGGCCCTTTTTATCTTTTCTAGCTAGTTTTGTTTTAAAACCTGTTTTATCAGAAATGACAATTACTATGCCAGCTTGTTTTGGATTCTTCTTTCTTGGTAATTTCATTTGGAAGCTTTCACTTTCCATTTCTGGATGTCTTTCCTAGATATGTGAGTTTACTGGAGACAGCAGATAGTTGGATCTTGTTTTTCAACCAAGTCCATTTGTTTGTGTTATTTAATTGGTGAGTTAGGATAATTTGCATTCAAGATGATGATAAAAAATGATTTGCTCTTATTTAGCATCTTGTTGTTTGTTGGTTAATTGGTATTTTTTTTAAATCTCTTCTTAGTGTTGGATGTTGGCTGATTTTCTGTGTATACGTGATTGATTCTTTCCATTGTTTTCCCTGTTGTGTATCTGCGGCTTTCATGTGTTCTCCTGTGTGAAACTATCTCTTTCTTCTGTGTATAGTATTTTTACGAGAATTTCCTGCAGTGCTGGCTAAACTATTATGAATTGCCTTAAATATGTTTACCTTGAAATACTCTTATTTCTCCATATATCTTAATAGGCCATTAAGATGCATATATATTTAGATGCAATTTTGATTTGACAATCATTCACTTTCAAGGCTTGGAATGTATCGTTCCATTCTTTGTTAGTTTTTTAGGGTCATCGACAAGCCATCAAATGTTATTCTGATGTTTTTGCCTCTGCATATTTGTAGTAATTTTTCTCTTAAGCTTTTAGTATTATTTCTTTGATCTGTATTTTTGACATCTTTACTATAACATGTTGTAAGGAGTTTCTTTTCTGGCCATGTTTTTCTCTTTTGAAGGGTATTAAGTTTATCTTGTGTTTGCATGTCTTGGTCTAGGTTTGGGAAATTCTTAGCTGTTATTTCACTGAATTGCTTGTTTAAACTATTAGATTTTTCTTCTCAGGCCCTTCTTCTCTCTTAAGAATTTTTAACTTTGGTCTCTTAAGTGTTTCTTACAATTACAAGTTTGGGCTATGTTCATTGATTTTTTTTTTCAAGTGTGTCTGTATATGATATGGTTTTAACTTTTCCTCCTGTGTTTGTTAGTTTTATGTCAGCTTGAAACAGGTAGAGCAGTGACTCTCAAGCTTTCTATGCTATGACTGATTAGTACAGGTTCTCTTGTTGTGCTGTCCCCCCAACCAAAAAAATTATAAATTTTTGTTTGTTTTGAATATGTGATTACATTATCTTTTCCCTAGTTTCTTTTTTAAGATTAATTACATAATGATCACAGTTGCCCCTCCCTCCTCTCTCCCCAATCCTCCCTCCATCACCCCTTCTGTTCCCACTCCAATCCACTCCTGTTTAAGAAAGGGCAGGTCTCCCATGAGTGGCAACTAAAAATGGCATATCAAGTTTCAGAAAGACTAAGCACCTCCCAATGTATATAGAGTGATTTTTGTTGCTACCTCGTAACTGTAATTTTGCTATATAAGTATCTGATATGCAGGACATCTGATATGTAACCCCTGTAAAAGGGTCATTTGATTCCCCAAAGGGGTCACAACATACAGGTTGGGAAACACTGAGAAAACACAAACACTTGGGAAGAGGGAGCCAACTGAGAAAAATCTCCATAAAATTGACCTATAGGAAACTCTGTCTGATATTTTCATGATAAATAATTGATGTTGGTTCCAGCTCACTGTGGGCAGGACCATGTCTAGTTGTGTAGTCCTGGGTGGTTTAAGTAAGCAGGCCAAGCAAACAAACAACTAGCCTTCCTTTGTGGCGTCTATGTCAATTCCTGCTCCTAGGTTTCCTGTGCTGATTTCCTGTCCTGCTTTATTCCACCATGGATTATAAACTATAAGACGAAACAATTCTTTCTTTCCAAACTTGCTTTGATCGTGTTGTTTTATGACATTTGAAACCTAAGACACCTTCATTCCTGATATTTGTTCTTCTGCTTGGTCTTGTGTATTATGCTTCCAGCTGTGTAATTTATGTATTTGATTAAGTGGTTCCTTGGCTTCTAGAATTTTTATTTCTTCTTCAATTTCTCTGCTTCCTTGATGAAATTTTCTTTCATAGTTTAAGACCATTTCTCTAAGATATCAGTTTTATCTGTCTTCTACTTTGGTAACTGCTTTAGGTTTCTATGCTATGATGAAACCCCATGACCAAAAGCAACTTGGGGAAGAAGGGATTTATTTCAGATTACCATTTAGTATCACAGTCCGTGAGCAAAGTCAGGGCAGGAACTTAGGGCGTGAACCTGGGAGCAGGAGTTGGTGCAGAGGCCATAGAGGATCACTACTTAATGACTTGTTCCTCCTGACTTGTTCTACCTGCCATCCAGGACTATGTGCCTAAGGATGGCACTGCCCACAGTGGGTGGGGTCCTTTTATATTAATTATTAATTAATAAAATATCCTACATAATTGTCCACAGGCCAGTCTCAGTATCACAGGAGGAATTTTCTCAGTTATGACTTCCTTTTACCCTGCTATATCTAGATTTGTGTTTCTTGTCTATGAGTTGAACTGACTTTGCAAGTTTTCTTTCTATATCTGAGTTAAATCCATGCCCACATTGAATCTTCTACATGGCCTTTGAACCTTTTTAAAACTGGACTCTGTGCTCAGACCTAAATGGGACATCTATATCATGCCCCTCCCCACAAGGCTAAGGCAACATCACTGAAGAGGGGGCAGAAAGATTATAATAAGCATAGATGTTAAATGACTAAAGGAAACAGTGTTTTCTAGACATAACAGGGTATTGGCACATATGAACTCATAGTATCTGTGATGGCATGTTCAAGATCTGTACAAGCTCAGACAGCATCCCAGAATGTAGGCAGGTTAGTGGGTACAAGATTCCACCACTACCCTCAGAGCTATTGGTAATTGATAACTGCTGAGAGAGAGAGAATAAGTAAGTTTTCTTTAAGGGTGTGACTCTTGGTAGGTCTACCACCACCAAGAGTATTTCGGAATGGTAATGTAGATTCAATGAGTTTTGTTAAAAAAGAGATTACATGAAGTTGGAAAGATCTGGGAGGAGCTGGAATCAATATGATCAAAATAGGTTGCTTGAAATTCTCAAAACATTAATAAAAGTATTATTTCAAAAGAATTAGACTCTGAAGTCTTTTCCTAGAAGCTCTTCTTTATCTCATTATCTTTCTTTTTCTCATTATCTTTATTTTCTGGTGTGAAGAGGCTGCCAGCTTACAAGGTTGTAATAGTGCAATATTGTCATTTGTCTCATTTTTTGTTGTTTTTGCTGTGTTTGGTATGTCTGTTGGGATGTATATACTTTCTCATTTGCAATTTTACCCTTTTCCCACTCTTTGTTTTGTTTTAAGGGAGTCTTCCTGGTAAGCTGATTTCACTTGGATTTATGTTCAGGGGAAGATGAATACAGTAACAACCAAGATGGCCTGACAGAGAAGACCCATTGTTAGCTGCAGGGGAAGGTACTGTGTTCTTGTCTCATGTTCCCTATAAGGTTTGGACTTATGAGTTTGTGGATTCCTGCTGGAGAAATCTTAACATAGCTACATAGTGAAATGAAGAGTAGACACGGAAGTAAATAAGAAGGGGGCAGAGTAACAGTGTGGGGGAGGGAAAATATATGATTAGATGTTTAAAAAGCAGAAGAGAAAATATTGTATATTAGGTTTGAAAGACAGAAAAGTCCAGACATGGGAACATTTCCAGCAAGATACTAGTTTCAGCATATCAACTAAGCTATTAGGATGTAAGTGTACAGGGCTGGAGAGGATGACTCAGTGGTAACTACACATGCTGATCTTGTAGAGAAAGCAGACTTTGGTTTCCAGCACACACTCAGTGTCTCAGAATCACCTATAACTCTGTTTCCAAAGGATTTAATGCCATATTTTGACCTATGTGGGCACCAGACACACATGTGTGTGTACATGCAGACAAAAGACATACAAAGTAAATACAATAAATCTAAAATAAATAAAAACAAAAGTATACATACTAACAAAAATTAGAGGTATGAAAAATCAAAGTATTTTAAAAATCTAAAAACATTATGTTGTATATTAAAAAAAAGGAAAGTAAAACTAGTGCCAAATAGTTTTACTATTACAAGAAATAAGTTTCTTCCTTTGGAGATGGCCTTACATCCAATAAGAAAGCTGTTGGTTGCTCTCATGGCATTCAAGCCACTGTTCAATGGGCATAGTTTGCCAAGTCAGAATTATTGTAGCTTTCAGTTTTCACAACTGAATGACTACTGTTGATTACTTTCCTCCCTCAGCAGCAGAATAGCAGATCCTGACTCCATGAATGCTAGCCAATCAGGAGGAAGTTCTCACATCAGTCCTAGATTGATTTTTCTATGTCCTGTGACTCAGATTTAAGGCTTACTACATAGGATGTAACTCAAATCTGATATGGTAAACTTCAACATGAACACATGGCTAGGAGAGTCCACTGACCCAAGGAAGAGTCTACTAGCATTATTTTATCTAATGAACATAATAACAAAATGTCTCTAAATATTTATTTTTATACCCATAGATTAATGTGACTATCAAACATCATCAGAGAACATTCTTTTTGCAGTGTGTGCTGGCTAATTTTATGTCATCTTGACACAAGTTAGAGTTGTCTGAAAGGAGGGAACCTCAATGGAGACCCAGTTGGAGGGCATTTTCTTAATTAATGATTGATGTGGGAGGGCCCAGACCAATTGTGGGTGGTGCCACCCTGGGCTAGTGTGTGTGTGTGGGGGGGGCGTCCACAGATGTGAGCCTGTTCTACCTTGACTAAAGGTCAGGGAGTTTGAGCTTACTTTTGCTCTTTCAAAGCTGTGGACAAGTGTGGTACAAACAAGAGATCCTGACCTATGGTGTGGTTATTAGTACTTTGGGTATAGAGGTGGATCTTTTATACCTGGACCAAAGGTTGGAGAATTCAAATCTATTCCTCATATCATGCTAATGAAGTCTGTTGCCTCCCCCTCCCTTTTCGGAGTGCGGTATATAAACATGTAGATTCANTCTCTCCTGAAGGATCTTCTTAATGTGATCTTGAATTTATTTTGTATTTCACATCTATATTCAATAAGAAGGTTGATCTATAGGTTTTTGTCGTTATTTTGTTGTTGTTGTTGTCTTTATCCAGCTTTGGTATCAGGACTACTCTGGTTTTGTGGAATGAGCATGGATGGCAGTGCTCTTTCCTTTTCTATTTTATGGAACAGTTTGAGCTCTGGTATCTTCCTTGACCATTTGGTAGAATTTGACAGTAAATCCATCCAGCCCTGGACTTTTCTTTGTGTGGAGATTTTTGATTAGGTTCAGTCTCATGCTTGTTACGGACTGTTTAGGTTCTTTATTTCTCTGGCATTAATTTCAGTGGGTCATGCTTGAATAGAAATTTATCCATTTCTTCAGGCTTTTCCAACTTGTTGGAATTTCATTTTCTGAGAGCCTCTGGGCTTCACTAAATTCTGTTGTAACAACTCCCCTTTCTCCCACAATTCTCCATATTGTTC
This sequence comes from Dicrostonyx torquatus, assembly GCA_028555095.1. Classification (NCBI taxonomy): domain Eukaryota; kingdom Metazoa; phylum Chordata; class Mammalia; order Rodentia; family Cricetidae; genus Dicrostonyx; species Dicrostonyx torquatus. The sequence continues at coordinate 5,520,657 of JAQHUG010000033.1, read as the reverse complement.
TATTTTGTTAACTTCTGTCTTGATCTTTATTATTTCTTACTACCTGATACATTTGAACTTGGCTTTTTTTGGCATTCTTTTTACATTTTATTTATTATTATTATCATTAACATTATTTGTGCCTGTGTGTGTGCGTGTGTGAGCATGTGTGTGTGTGTGTGTGTGTGTGTGTATACACGTGTGTGCACCTGTGTATGTGTACATGATAACAGGTGGCTGGGAACATAGGCCAACACTGTGGGGTCAGAAGACAGCTCTTCTTCCCACTTCATGTGGATTTTGGAGATTGAACTTTACATGCTGAGCCACCTTGTTGACCTTTGTTGGTTTCCTAAAGCTTTGAGTTACATCAACAGGTTATTTATTTCTGGTATCTCCAATTATTTTAATGTTAACACAGTTATAAACTCTGCTCTTAGGACAGCCTTAGTTGCTTCGGATTTCTGTAGGCTGTCTTCTGCTTTCATTTTCACCTGATTCTAGGAAGCTTTTCATCTTACCTACCCTGGTTTTTTCCACGATTCTGTTCACTTAGAAGCTTACTGTTCATTCAAGTATGCATAAGTTTTGCTATTGGTTTCTAGTTTTAGTCCACTGGGGTGTGACTGGGTGCAGGTGCTGGGGATTATTTTTTATTTTTTTCTATTTATAAGGCTTTATTTGTGGCCTATAGTGTGGTCTAAGTCAGAGAAACTTCTGTTTACCTCTGAAAACAATATATATTTTCTATCTGTTGGGAGGAATATTCAGACAGCTGTGAAGTTCAATTGATGTGTAATGTAGTTTAACTGGCTTCTTAGTTGCTTTTTAATTGGAAGACTTATACAGATACAAGAGTGTGATACTGAGGTACTTCATCTAGTATAATGTCTGTGCTCATGCTGCCTTTATGTCTTCTGGTGTTTGTTTCATGAAATTGAGGGCCTCATATACGGTACACAGATGTCTTAAGTATGTCCTCTTGATGAGTTGTTCCTTTTATCAATACCTAGTGGCCCTTTTTATCTTTTCTAGCTAGTTTTGTTTTAAAACCTGTTTTATCAGAAATGACAATTACTATGCCAGCTTGTTTTGGATTCTTCTTTCTTGGTAATTTCATTTGGAAGCTTTCACTTTCCATTTCTGGATGTCTTTCCTAGATATGTGAGTTTACTGGAGACAGCAGATAGTTGGATCTTGTTTTTCAACCAAGTCCATTTGTTTGTGTTATTTAATTGGTGAGTTAGGATAATTTGCATTCAAGATGATGATAAAAAATGATTTGCTCTTATTTAGCATCTTGTTGTTTGTTGGTTAATTGGTATTTTTTTTAAATCTCTTCTTAGTGTTGGATGTTGGCTGATTTTCTGTGTATACGTGATTGATTCTTTCCATTGTTTTCCCTGTTGTGTATCTGCGGCTTTCATGTGTTCTCCTGTGTGAAACTATCTCTTTCTTCTGTGTATAGTATTTTTACGAGAATTTCCTGCAGTGCTGGCTAAACTATTATGAATTGCCTTAAATATGTTTACCTTGAAATACTCTTATTTCTCCATATATCTTAATAGGCCATTAAGATGCATATATATTTAGATGCAATTTTGATTTGACAATCATTCACTTTCAAGGCTTGGAATGTATCGTTCCATTCTTTGTTAGTTTTTTAGGGTCATCGACAAGCCATCAAATGTTATTCTGATGTTTTTGCCTCTGCATATTTGTAGTAATTTTTCTCTTAAGCTTTTAGTATTATTTCTTTGATCTGTATTTTTGACATCTTTACTATAACATGTTGTAAGGAGTTTCTTTTCTGGCCATGTTTTTCTCTTTTGAAGGGTATTAAGTTTATCTTGTGTTTGCATGTCTTGGTCTAGGTTTGGGAAATTCTTAGCTGTTATTTCACTGAATTGCTTGTTTAAACTATTAGATTTTTCTTCTCAGGCCCTTCTTCTCTCTTAAGAATTTTTAACTTTGGTCTCTTAAGTGTTTCTTACAATTACAAGTTTGGGCTATGTTCATTGATTTTTTTTTTCAAGTGTGTCTGTATATGATATGGTTTTAACTTTTCCTCCTGTGTTTGTTAGTTTTATGTCAGCTTGAAACAGGTAGAGCAGTGACTCTCAAGCTTTCTATGCTATGACTGATTAGTACAGGTTCTCTTGTTGTGCTGTCCCCCCAACCAAAAAAATTATAAATTTTTGTTTGTTTTGAATATGTGATTACATTATCTTTTCCCTAGTTTCTTTTTTAAGATTAATTACATAATGATCACAGTTGCCCCTCCCTCCTCTCTCCCCAATCCTCCCTCCATCACCCCTTCTGTTCCCACTCCAATCCACTCCTGTTTAAGAAAGGGCAGGTCTCCCATGAGTGGCAACTAAAAATGGCATATCAAGTTTCAGAAAGACTAAGCACCTCCCAATGTATATAGAGTGATTTTTGTTGCTACCTCGTAACTGTAATTTTGCTATATAAGTATCTGATATGCAGGACATCTGATATGTAACCCCTGTAAAAGGGTCATTTGATTCCCCAAAGGGGTCACAACATACAGGTTGGGAAACACTGAGAAAACACAAACACTTGGGAAGAGGGAGCCAACTGAGAAAAATCTCCATAAAATTGACCTATAGGAAACTCTGTCTGATATTTTCATGATAAATAATTGATGTTGGTTCCAGCTCACTGTGGGCAGGACCATGTCTAGTTGTGTAGTCCTGGGTGGTTTAAGTAAGCAGGCCAAGCAAACAAACAACTAGCCTTCCTTTGTGGCGTCTATGTCAATTCCTGCTCCTAGGTTTCCTGTGCTGATTTCCTGTCCTGCTTTATTCCACCATGGATTATAAACTATAAGACGAAACAATTCTTTCTTTCCAAACTTGCTTTGATCGTGTTGTTTTATGACATTTGAAACCTAAGACACCTTCATTCCTGATATTTGTTCTTCTGCTTGGTCTTGTGTATTATGCTTCCAGCTGTGTAATTTATGTATTTGATTAAGTGGTTCCTTGGCTTCTAGAATTTTTATTTCTTCTTCAATTTCTCTGCTTCCTTGATGAAATTTTCTTTCATAGTTTAAGACCATTTCTCTAAGATATCAGTTTTATCTGTCTTCTACTTTGGTAACTGCTTTAGGTTTCTATGCTATGATGAAACCCCATGACCAAAAGCAACTTGGGGAAGAAGGGATTTATTTCAGATTACCATTTAGTATCACAGTCCGTGAGCAAAGTCAGGGCAGGAACTTAGGGCGTGAACCTGGGAGCAGGAGTTGGTGCAGAGGCCATAGAGGATCACTACTTAATGACTTGTTCCTCCTGACTTGTTCTACCTGCCATCCAGGACTATGTGCCTAAGGATGGCACTGCCCACAGTGGGTGGGGTCCTTTTATATTAATTATTAATTAATAAAATATCCTACATAATTGTCCACAGGCCAGTCTCAGTATCACAGGAGGAATTTTCTCAGTTATGACTTCCTTTTACCCTGCTATATCTAGATTTGTGTTTCTTGTCTATGAGTTGAACTGACTTTGCAAGTTTTCTTTCTATATCTGAGTTAAATCCATGCCCACATTGAATCTTCTACATGGCCTTTGAACCTTTTTAAAACTGGACTCTGTGCTCAGACATAAATGGGACATCTATATCATGCCCCTCCCCACAAGGCTAAGGCAACATCACTGAAGAGGGGGCAGAAAGATTATAATAAGCATAGATGTTAAATGACTAAAGGAAACAGTGTTTTCTAGACATAACAGGGTATTGGCACATATGAACTCATAGTATCTGTGATGGCATGTTCAAGATCTGTACAAGCTCAGACAGCATCCCAGAATGTAGGCAGGTTAGTGGGTACAAGATTCCACCACTACCCTCAGAGCTATTGGTAATTGATAACTGCTGAGAGAGAGAGAATAAGTAAGTTTTCTTTAAGGGTGTGACTCTTGGTAGGTCTACCACCACCAAGAGTATTTCGGAATGGTAATGTAGATTCAATGAGTTTTGTTAAAAAAGAGATTACATGAAGTTGGAAAGATCTGGGAGGAGCTGGAATCAATATGATCAAAATAGGTTGCTTGAAATTCTCAAAACATTAATAAAAGTATTATTTCAAAAGAATTAGACTCTGAAGTCTTTTCCTAGAAGCTCTTCTTTATCTCATTATCTTTCTTTTTCTCATTATCTTTATTTTCTGGTGTGAAGAGGCTGCCAGCTTACAAGGTTGTAATAGTGCAATATTGTCATTTGTCTCATTTTTTGTTGTTTTTGCTGTGTTTGGTATGTCTGTTGGGATGTATATACTTTCTCATTTGCAATTTTACCCTTTTCCCACTCTTTGTTTTGTTTTAAGGGAGTCTTCCTGGTAAGCTGATTTCACTTGGATTTATGTTCAGGGGAAGATGAATACAGTAACAACCAAGATGGCCTGACAGAGAAGACCCATTGTTAGCTGCAGGGGAAGGTACTGTGTTCTTGTCTCATGTTCCCTATAAGGTTTGGACTTATGAGTTTGTGGATTCCTGCTGGAGAAATCTTAACATAGCTACATAGTGAAATGAAGAGTAGACACGGAAGTAAATAAGAAGGGGGCAGAGTAACAGTGTGGGGGAGGGAAAATATATGATTAGATGTTTAAAAAGCAGAAGAGAAAATATTGTATATTAGGTTTGAAAGACAGAAAAGTCCAGACATGGGAACATTTCCAGCAAGATACTAGTTTCAGCATATCAACTAAGCTATTAGGATGTAAGTGTACAGGGCTGGAGAGGATGACTCAGTGGTAACTACACATGCTGATCTTGTAGAGAAAGCAGACTTTGGTTTCCAGCACACACTCAGTGTCTCAGAATCACCTATAACTCTGTTTCCAAAGGATTTAATGCCATATTTTGACCTATGTGGGCACCAGACACACATGTGTGTGTACATGCAGACAAAAGACATACAAAGTAAATACAATAAATCTAAAATAAATAAAAACAAAAGTATACATACTAACAAAAATTAGAGGTATGAAAAATCAAAGTATTTTAAAAATCTAAAAACATTATGTTGTATATTAAAAAAAAGGAAAGTAAAACTAGTGCCAAATAGTTTTACTATTACAAGAAATAAGTTTCTTCCTTTGGAGATGGCCTTACATCCAATAAGAAAGCTGTTGGTTGCTCTCATGGCATTCAAGCCACTGTTCAATGGGCATAGTTTGCCAAGTCAGAATTATTGTAGCTTTCAGTTTTCACAACTGAATGACTACTGTTGATTACTTTCCTCCCTCAGCAGCAGAATAGCAGATCCTGACTCCATGAATGCTAGCCAATCAGGAGGAAGTTCTCACATCAGTCCTAGATTGATTTTTCTATGTCCTGTGACTCAGATTTAAGGCTTACTACATAGGATGTAACTCAAATCTGATATGGTAAACTTCAACATGAACACATGGCTAGGAGAGTCCACTGACCCAAGGAAGAGTCTACTAGCATTATTTTATCTAATGAACATAATAACAAAATGTCTCTAAATATTTATTTTTATACCCATAGATTAATGTGACTATCAAACATCATCAGAGAACATTCTTTTTGCAGTGTGTGCTGGCTAATTTTATGTCATCTTGACACAAGTTAGAGTTGTCTGAAAGGAGGGAACCTCAATGGAGACCCAGTTGGAGGGCATTTTCTTAATTAATGATTGATGTGGGAGGGCCCAGACCAATTGTGGGTGGTGCCACCCTGGGCTAGTGTGTGTGTGTGGGGGGGGCGTCCACAGATGTGAGCCTGTTCTACCTTGACTAAAGGTCAGGGAGTTTGAGCTTACTTTTGCTCTTTCAAAGCTGTGGACAAGTGTGGTACAAACAAGAGATCCTGACCTATGGTGTGGTTATTAGTACTTTGGGTATAGAGGTGGATCTTTTATACCTGGACCAAAGGTTGGAGAATTCAAATCTATTCCTCATATCATGCTAATGAAGTCTGTTGCCTCCCCCTCCCTTTTCGGAGTGCGGTATATAAACATGTAGATTCAACATTCATTGAATTTCCCTCCCGATGCTGTTCTTTTATTTCTCTCATAACTCTGTTCCTTTTGCTTAATAATTCTAATCCTCATGTTTCTCCCCTCGAACATGCAAATCTCAGTCAAAGTTGGTCCCCAACAAAAGATGCCCCAAGGTAGCTTATGACACTGGTGGTCCTGGGTTCTAGAAGAAAGCTGGCTGAGGAAGCCATGGGGAACAAGCTAGTAAGAAGCACCCCTCCATGTCCTCTGAATCAGCTCCTGCCTCCAAGTTTCTGCCCTGTTTAAGTTCTTGTCCTGAAGCCCTCCAATATTAAACAGTGGTATTGAAGTGTAAGCCAAATAAGCCTACCCTGTCTCCTTTAGTTGTTTGGCTGTGGTGTTTAATCACAGAAGCAGTAACTCTAAGACACAGTGGGTGGGAACTGATAGAGACTCAGATCTGGGAAAAGTGCAGAGAATAAGTGATTGTGAATTGCTTATCCATGAATGGGACATCTTTATCATAGCCCCTTTCCCCAAGTGTCAAGGAGTATTGTCGGGGAGGGAGAAGAGCCAGAGGTTTCAGAGTACTGCTGAGAAACACTGGTTTCTGGAAATGGCAGGGCCATCAAACACAAGAACACAATGGATGTTGTTGCCTGTACAAGACATTCACAAGATCAAGTCAATCAAAACTTCATCATTGATGGGGAAGAGCTCATAAAGCCCCACTCCTACTCAGGAAGCTACTAGAAGATGGTGGTTGATGTAGGCAGGTGGGTGAGTTTTCTTCAGGGATGTGGTCCCTGGTCAGTTGCACATGATCCAGTGAATGGCTCTATGCTTGTGCACATAGTTACAGCACTAAGAAATCTCAGTGAGTTCAGAAAGAGTTCATGAAGTAAGGAAGGAGATATGTATAGCGGGAGGGTGTTGGGAGGAATTGCAGGGGAGGACACAGAGGCACATGTGTGTGTTTTTCAAAGATACTGAATTTCATGTTTTCAAAGAGTGGATTAAAATATGAAAAAGAAAGTAAGAATAAAAATTAAACATTAAAACTATGTAAACACAAATGAGTAGTAAACTAAAATTGATATGTTCAATAAACTAAGACAGATATTAAGTTCTCATTCAATAATTCTTCTTGACAGAGAACCAACATTCTGTTCTCATGACATGGCACCTAATTTTGTCATAAACATCCTGTGATCCATGTAGCCCTTCCCAGCTAATGTCAGGGTTCCTGGCTATTTCTATCTGGCTCAGACTTCCTTAACCCACCTAACTCCATGTAAATAGAGACTGCTCTTTCATTCCAGGCCACCCAGACCTGAATAATCACACAGAAACTGTATTAATTACAATACTGTTTGGCCAATAGCTTAGGTGTTTCCTAGCTAGCTCTTATATCTTAAATTAACTAATTTCTATTAATCTGTATATCACCACGAGGCTGTGGCTTACCTTAGTTTCTGGCATCCTTCTCCTTTGGCAGCTATGTGGTGTCTCTTTGACTCTGCTGCTCTCTCTCTATATATATCTCTGTTTGAATTTCCCACCTGGCTTTACTATGCTAAGCTATTGGCCAAAATAGCTTTATTCATTAGCCAATGAAAGCAACACATTTACAGAAGGACATCCCACATCATCTCCATAGTTTGTGTGGCTTGAGGTTTGATGCTCTGAACCAGATTTAGCAACATGGTACCTGGCCTGCCACATAGCATACTTTCTGTGTTCTCAAGCCAATGTGGAAGTACATGCAGTGTGAGTTTCTTAACCTTAAAGTCCCTTACTCTTTCTTTGGAACAGTTGCTGAGATATCCTTTGCTGGTGAATCTCCATGGTGGGAGGTCAGCTACTGCCTACTTCAGGTCTCACGCAGTCTGGACCAATTCTGCAGTACCTTGGTGAGACTTGATTCTGACTCGGGAAGGAGATTTGGGGTGTTGAGAATGTCTCAGTTTGGTTCAGCCTTCACTTTGGGTTTCCAGCAGCACCTGGTGCAGTGCTAAGGAATGGAGCCCTTATATTACTTTCCATTATGACCAGGAACACAGCACAGAGTCCAATCTAGGCTCCATGCACCTAGCACAGAAGTGGCTCCAGAATCTAGGCGTCCAGCCTTGAGCTGCCTGGTGGGTTTTGCTTATTGTCACTGCTGGTACTGCTGCATGTACTCTCTGAGAGTCTGTGTCGTTTCTGTGTTTTTAGAGTATTCTTTCTTTATTCCCAATGGAGAATGTTAGTTGTTATCTAATAGTTACTTTACTGTTTCAAAGGCAAGATGGAAAATGTTTATTCTAGGACTTAGGATAAACTGTGCATTTCACAATTTCCCTTACAACCAGGGCTATATGGGTGTTGTGTAGCAATTTCCTCTCATATAAAACAATCAGTCTTGGAGTGAAGTTCTTAAGACTCAAAATATTCTTTTCGAGACAGTGTCTCACCACATAGTTTTGGCTGTTCTGGAACTCAACTATGTAAACCAGGCTGGCCTTGAACTAACAGAGATCCATCTACCTCTGTCTCCCAAATGCTGGGATTAAAGGCAAGCATCACTGCTCCTGGCATAAGACTCAATATTCTATAGAGGGGTTCATTAAGACTCAGGAAATAAATAGCCTAAAAGCTTCAGAGAGTCTGCAAAGCTGACCAGATGCACTAGGCTCCTCCCTTTTCAGGTTTATCTAAGAGTAAGGACTACAGAGAGACTTTCCGACAGGCTGAACTGCCTGAAAAAGGCAGAAACCAGCAAAGCAGCACAGGAGAGGCAGAGACCAGCTGGGCTGCCTGGAAGAGGCTCAGACCCACTGAGCTAACTGCCTGGAAAAGACACTCTTCAGCAGGTTGAGCTGCCTGTGTGCTGTGCAGTGTGCTCCAGACTGCCAGCTTTTGTGAGCTTGTCACCTAGGCTAGCTTTTGGTGTTGCAGTATCTTTGAGTCATGTCTGCTCTGTGAATAACCCTGCTTCCATATTCCTGTAAGTCACTCCAATAAAAGTCACTGGTTCACAGACTTGGATTTTTTGTGGAATCCTAACTTCAGTTAGTTGTCTTCCTGGGATGGATAGACATCTGTTCCTGTCTCCTCAGGAATAGTGTCAGACAACACTGGTGAAGTGTAGGTGCAAGCCGTGAAGGAAGTTTTTCTAAAATCCTGAGCGTACCCCATTCTTACCCTTCCTTTATTCTGCCTGTATCACAGGGGCGTGGACCCGACTCTAGCAGTGAAGTAATTCAGGAGGTGGAAGTCCCCACCAGGAGTAGTGCAGTGAGGTGGCAGGAGTTGTGTCCCTCTGAGAAGAAAGCCAGTCTTAACCGGCTCCTGTGCTGTGTGAAAGAAGGAAAACTTCCTTTTCACAATTATTTCAGGTCTTCTGTTCTCACAGTTGTACTCAACCTAAGATATGAGACCCATGTCTAATTATCACTGAGACTTACTGATTTTACCTCAAAATATGTTTGGCTAAAAGAGAAAATTGCAAAAAATAAAATCTAGTTTTACAGATCTTAATTGGCTTTTAATTGAGATTTAAAAATTGGGCAGCAGTCTGGGCCAAAAATGGTTTCGTATGCTCCACCCTGCCACATGGACAGATTATATTTATAAGCAAAGAAGAGGAAATGACATATGGAAAGTGGAAGTGAGGTACTGAGATAGTTTGATTGGTTAAAGTTTGTTAGCCTTATTTGAACCTCATTTGAACAGTTGGCTGCCTGTGGTTGGCTGAAGGCTAGCTAATTTGATTGGCTGAGTTTCAGTAACTGGTATAAGAATACCTTGCAGTCTGTTAACACACAAAGTTAGCTTATAGTTCATTATGTATGGAGAAATATTTAGGACAAATTTGTCTATGGAGGCAGCTCTAGACCAAATGAAACTCACTTAACAGTCCCAGTTGTGTCTCCTCTCCCCCCACACATTATGATCCAGCCCTGGTTTAGACCCTTGTCATCTATGAAAGGATGGAAGTATTTCCTAAGGCTGTTCAAGTCTCCAGTTGTATACCCTGCAAATTCATCCTCTGCTAGGTGAATAGTCTAGTTAAAACAAAACGTCTTGCCATTTTTTCCCTTCCAATTCTTTCCCCAAAGTGCAGCTTTCTAGTTCACATCCTATGAATTCCTTGTATTCATTACACTGCCCAGGCTGATGAAATATCTTCTAATTTCCAGATTAATCTCTTGCTTTTCATATAATGAGATTGCTATCTTTGCTTTGGAATGTGCTGTGTTTCTTCTGTTTAGGAGGCACACTCTTGATTATTTTTCAAAGATACAGCTTGAGGTTTTGATCTATTAGTCCAGTTTTAAAAGATCATTTTGGTGGCATAACACATGCAACCAAGTTAAGAATAGGGAGCACAAGTTTAGGTATGTTAATTTGTTACTCAGAATTTTATACTTGTACTATTGTATATATAATTTGTATGTACACTTAAAAACCTACTTTGAAAAGTAAAAAAAATAGTTTAGTTTTATTTTTACTCTCATCGATGAATCTCTTTGATTAAGAGCACTGGACTTGGAAGGCCAGTTGTCTAGTCTATGATTTTCGTCTTTGATGCTCCCAACTGAAGCAAGATTGACATTTATATCCTTTTACTATATTACTATCTCTATAATAATACATTGTGTCGGGGACCGTCGCCCCAACATAGAAACTGATGTTTTTCCCCAAAAGTGTCCCCGGAGACGCGTGGAAAGAAACAGGCTTTCACACCGTTACAGCTTAAAAGGCCGCTTCAGACTTCTCCTATTCTTCAGCGTGGCCTTGTGTTTATTATATCTCCCAAAAAACCATCCTGTTCTCAATGCTCTCTCAAAACCCCTTCTGTTTTGCCATGCTCTCTATTTCTGCTCTGCCATGCTCTTTTCTAACTCATTTTCTTGCTCTGCTATCTCCCCTCACCTTTGAGGAACTTATCTATTCTTATTCCTTTTTCCGGGGCACCTCCCCCAGCACACACACACCTGCATTCCTTCTCAGCTTGGAGATAACCACTTCTAATGGAGCAATCTACAAATGAAAAGGAAGGCTGGAGCAGAACCTTCACCTATTGTCTTTCTAAATTGTCGCCTTCAGCTACGAAGTTGCATGGCGTCCTCAGGCTGGTAGGTATCAGAGCCCACACATTGTTATGTGTTTTTCTTTCTAGTTCGTAAGAATATCTCTCAGCTTTGTACATATCTAGTAATATATGTTATAAAATTACTCTTGCCTACTATTTGAATATTATTAATGTATATGTAGCCATCAATTTAATCCATGCTTGTTGGATGTCTGTTATATACTAGTCTTGTTCTAGATCCTGAGGATTGAGCAGGGAATTTACCAAAGTTCCTATCTTCACATTGCTTATATTGCAGGGAGGAACCCAAAGGATGAGCAAACAAAAAACATAAATTAAGCTGTTAGGTGTGATAAGTTCAGTGAATGAAAGTGTTTTGTTGCTGTCTTGAGGCAACATCTTGTGTAGTTTTTCATACCCTGGAACTCACCATGTAGCCCTGGCTGGCTTCTAACTCAGGACAATCCTCCTAACTAAGCCTACTGGGTTCTAAGGTTATAGGAGTGAGTCAATCACACCCAGTAAAGAAGGGAAATATTGAATGGATATAATTTGAAATAAATCTAAACTTAACAATGTGCATGTTAGCACAAATATTTTGATACATTAAGCAGCAGTGTGGCTCTGTGTATATATCTAAACCTACACACATATATTGAGTGCACACACACACACACACACACACACACACACTTATTCATTCTCTTCTCAGGAGCTGGGAATCCTTACCAGTACAATAAACTTCTTGAAGGGGCAGGTTTATGAATAAGCATTCCTTCTTTCTCCTATTGCCTTATTCTTCTATTAGAACATGGGGCTATTTTGTTCTGCAGTTGCCAACACAAATCATTATTTGCTTGGCACTTTCTGTACTCCATTGCTTAAGAAACCCCTCTTATGTGCCTCCTGTACCTGCTCCTATCATTTTTGTACTCAAATTGACCAAGCATACAAACCTTCTTGTAGTGTAATTAAAGGAAGCCCACAAGAGCCTGTAGTAAAGGATAACAAATATTTATTGGGGAACACTCACAATAAGAAAGCTGTTGTGTTCCTCTGCTCTTTGGGTCCTGGGAGCTGTGAACCAAACTCTGACCACCAACCAAGCCAAAAGAGAAGCATGCTTCCTGTCTGTACTTCTAGTAACTCAGACCAAGCCCTAATGGGCTAGTTTCTAAGAGGCTGAATGAATTCTGGCAACACCTTCTTCCTGAAATAGTACCAGCATCCTTATTTGGTTCATTTGTAATCTCAAGGTCCATTTTGTATTTTGTTTATGGCTGAAGAAGAACCTTCTTTTGAGTATAAATTTTCTTTTGTTTTCCAACCTTCCTTTAAAAATTCCATGAGTGATTTGGCATTGTCTTCCAGGATACACTTTCTCTCCCAAGCTTACCTCCTTCTCTTTCAGAGCCAGAAAAAAATGTCATTTTGTCTTTGCTTCCCTGCGGTCCTATCCAGTCTACTCTCCCATGGTACCATCTTCACTAAGGTGCTTCAGTTGGATTGTATTATTTTCTTTTCTTCCTTATTATAAAATCTGCTCAGTAAAGCAGTAACCCTTTCTACTATGACTCTGAAAACTGATTGTTAGTTATCTTTTTCCTTGATTGTTGGGGGCAGTTAATTGTATTGCTTGTGATTTGGTCATTTGCAAGATTTTACCATCCATGTGATTAAGATTTTATAATAAATGCCTTGGTCCTTACCTCTTGACTTTAATTTCTTCAACTCTTTCTTATGAAATGGCTCTATACTTAGACTCCTGATACCCAATTTCCAGTTCTGATTCTTCCCTTCTTTTTCTCTATTATTTCCAGACCTTCAACTTTTCTTCTAACTATAAAGTCTAACCCCATCTGCCTGGTGTCAGTAATGTAGTAATATTATAAAATCTCTGTGTTCTTGCCTCTGTACTTTACCTAATTGTCTTTACTGTTTTCCAACCAACTGACCAGGTAACCATCCATCCATCCATCCAACCAACCAACCAACCAACCAACTACTTTTAGCAGACATCTTCACCTTAAATATGCACTTTGCCATGTCCTTCTTCTGTTGTTTTCATTTTTGAGTAGGAGGTATATTCTTCCACTCTGTTAAAACCTAGTCCTAAACTCTTGTTGTGGGATAATGCAGTTATAAGAGCTAGTAAGAAGACTGAGATGATGGACCAATCAGTTTATAACCTAATGTAGACTCTCTGTGTGATTTTCTTTGGGGCTTGCCGGCTGCGGAGTACCAGGTGGGACAGTAACCCCAACAAGCAGGCCCCTCATGTTACAGAATGGCGGCCAAACGTGGATAACTGCATCCACAGAAAGCCTGAGAAACCTTGGGAAAGAATAGAGTAAAGCATGTTTTCTTGGTAGCAGCAATTTCTCAAGTCTGCTCTGCTTCCTAGAGGCAAGAAAGCG